>SSNR01000077.1:1198084-1239381 GCA_006937965.1 Callopanchax toddi
TAATGTTTTGTTTTAAACCATAGAACATACTGATGATAAAAAATGATACAAACTATAATAAAATTAATCAAAACAACTACAAAGGGCAATGCATATTTATCATAGTACTTTACTGTACTTACACACAGTAAGTCTGAAAATACAAAAATCAACAACAGAAAACAATTCATGAAAGCCTTGTTTGGTACATTTATGCAAAAATATCAAGAAGATGTTAAACTACAAGATAGATTTTGGGGGAACCTCATTTTTCTTTTTATTTCACAATTTTTAAGGAAGGTCTGAGCTGTGTTTATGTGTGTGTACAGGGTTAATTATTTAAAAAAAAAATACATACAGTGGAAAATACACAACAAAAGTGACTATTTGAGTCCACTGGACCCAAATAGTCACTCTCAGTGTTGAGTTTACACTGGTGATTTTGCTGTGTACTGTATATGCAGTTTTATGCGTTTTTGACATAATCCATTTTTATTGGAAAGCACACATTTAAACATGAAAAGTGATATTTACATACATTTGACTTGACTTGACATAAATGTAAGACTTTGCTTTATTTCAGATTTTTATTTGGAATAATCTGCAGCTAAAAGTTAAAAATATGTGTCTGATGTTAAACAACTTACAGCATTCCTTCTGTGCTGAAAGATGTTTGTATATTTAGATGTCTGAATATAGGTGAGGCTGTCAGGATTGATCATAAAAGGAAGCAGCCACCCGTCTCCAGAGCAAGAAAGGTTTAACACTTTGTGTCTAACTATCTGGAAATCATCATCAATTTAGAAAAATCTGCAAATAACATAAAGCATCTAAAATGGACAATATTGGAGCAATGTTCAGTCAGACGAAACAAATCTCAGTGTAAATGTTAATAAATGCACAAGACGTCAGGTGGACCTAAGATACCATCTTAAGGCTTTCTAGAGCCAGTGACCATATTTGATCACTGGTGGATTGTGGGGAGTTTAAAATAATGTATGAACATTTTATAAACAATAAAATTTATTTTGAAAATGCTGTGTTTAGCAACTAAGGATAAGATTAAAATATGTGGGTCAGGAACAGAACTGTTAAGATGATTGAAGGTCAAAGACATAACAGAAGGGTGGTAAGAAGGGAAAAGTAATCGATAACCATGGCAACCAGAGCTGTGTTGATGCAGGAGGTCCAGCGCTGACAGTGGAGGAAGAGGGAGGGGCCACACCCTGGGTTGGAGCTGTGGTTCCTCCTGGTTCTGTGGTGAGACGGGACGCTGTCTTCTGAACAGCTGGGGACATTCCTCCAGACCCTTCCATTGACTGAGGATTTTTCATTCTCTTTGCTTTGAAAGTTATTTTGTGTATTTTTTTTTTTTTGGGAGGGGGGGTTCTTGAAACTTTTACAAAAATGTTGAAATTTTTCTTTGAAAAGTATAAATACCAAGGTTTTTTTTTTTTGTAAAAAAAATAAATAAATAAAAAACTTTTTTTTTAGTTAAACTAAAATAATTCTAAAAAATGTTTGGTTTTAAAGACTTGAAAAATGTCTAATCTGCGACAACACTCACTGGCTGAAATTGTCAGTGAGCAGCCTTTAAAGGGTTAAACGTTGCAGCCACACCGGCTCAGAAGCATCTTGGAAAATAACTAAACACAGCCTGATGCTGCGTTCAGAAACGTAACCTGAAACCGTTTTACACAAAGAGGAAGACATTTATCAAAGCTGGGTAGAAATGCAGCTGAGTTTTCTATTCACAAGGTCATTTCATAACTACACAACAATCACAGTGTCATGCACACCTTTGTATTTAACAAGAACAGACAGAAATTCCTTTATCCCGCTGTAAAAGTTAGCAGCCAGTTTCCAAACAATGAGAAAACAGCTGATGTTCAAACACACCTCTCTCCTGAATTCTTTACAGTTTTAGCAGCTTCTAGATTTGCTGATATTTTTATAAGAACAACAATTACAGATTAAAATTTTAATCCATCCATCCATTTTCTGAAACCGCTTAGTACTCCACAGAGGGTCGCGGGGGAGCTGGTGCCTATCTCCAGCGGTCAAGGGGCGAGAGGCGGGGGACACCCTGGACGGGTCGCCAGTCCATCGCAGGGCCACACAGAGACGAACGAGACAAACAACCACACACCCACTCACACCTAAGGACAATTTACCAGCCCAATTAGCCTGACAGTCATGTCTTTGGACTGTGGGAGGAAACCGGAGTACCCGGAGGAAACCCACGCACGCACGGGGAGAACATGCAAACTCCACGCAGAGAGGCCGCAGAGCCGGGACGCGAACCCACGACCTCCTTGCTGCGAGGCAACAGTGCTAACCAGCTGCGCCACCATGCAGCCTAAAATTTTAATTATTTCCTTAAAACTTAAAGTCACATTAAGTTCTGAGATAGGCTTGAAAATCAGAGGATAGACACAAACTTCGAAGCAAAACTTGACCCTACAGATATTTTTGTCCAGGGATAAAACAGACAAATGCAGAAAACAGATCTGAGTAGATATGAAAAGATCTTTATTAGGATAACTGCTGTGAAAAGATGGAAGGGTGCTGTTAGGAGAAAACAAGGAAGTGCTTGCCATTTGTTCATCCCTTTTGATGCTCCATTGACAAAGAGCAGCGGAGCGCACTGAGATCAGCCGGCTTTTTAAAACAACTAAACCAAAGATCACACCAGGTTTGAGAAAATATTATGTCTTGTAATTGGCAAGAATAGACCAGCTGGGGGAGGGGCTGTGAAAGACAAGGAAGGACGGAAGGAAGCAAAGACGGAAGGGGCAAATTGAAACGACAACACTTTGCACTTTGACAATCGGATTTGGAGAGTTTGTTTAACCTGACAGGCCCTCTCTGAGCCGCCTGCTTTTACACACTCATTAAAACAATTATTCACGACCTGTTGAGTGTTTCTTTTTTATTCACATGAACAACCAGCCACTACCCCCTAACCCTCCACACACACACAAACACAAACTCATGTCTTTAGAACTGTTTATAAAATTTACTGATAATAAACTTTAGACCTTCTGTTATTCTGCTGCATAAATGTCATCAAATTTTAACCTATGAAATGTATCATTTGTTGCTTTATGATCCAGCCATTATGAACAGGAAAATTAAGAGATTTAGGTCTGTGAGGTTTTTTTTATTTAATTCTAAAAGGACCTAATATTTGCAGTTAAATTTCATTAGGTTTGCTTCAATCCCATCATCCATCATAGTCCCAGCACCTACTCATTCATTTTGGTCCAGTTATTGAGTCCTGATAGAAACCAGGCCAAGCTTTGAAATCAAATGTTTTTCATGCTTTTTTCTCTTTAAAAATGTTGCAAATGGACTGAAATGATGCTCAGCTCAACAATAGAGCTACAGGCCAGACAATGACAGGCAAATTCACCAATATTGCGCAGCAAAAGTGCAAGTTGTTTCTTTATTCCTCCTGCTATCTGCTCCTTCTCAGCTTCAGCTTCACAAAGCAAACAGCACCAATTACATGCTGGCGTAAACACGCCCATGACGTGCAGCAGGTTGGAGCAATTAGTACTCGTTAGCCTCTGATCATGCTGCACTAACTGAAAATAAACACAACAGGGACAGAAGTTACAGAAAGAGACATTTAATAAATGTTTTCTCAGTGTGATCTGCAGCTCCGAATGGATGAAGAACAAAGTCACCTCTGATCAAAGACTGGTTCTCATCAGGGAGTCCTCCTGCTACCAGGAGGAATCACATTTATTTTCTTATTTTCACGTTATAAAAAAATTTAAAGAAAGTCTTCATTAGATTGTTTTGATCAGCTCTGAAATTAGACCAAAGCATTCACTTTTTCTTCATCATTCAGTGTTTGAAAGCCAGTTCAAATCTTTAAGTGCTAAAAGAGTTGTGAAATATGAATGATAAACACTTAAAGGGATACTCCACCAAAAAGTGATTTTTGTGTGTGTGTGTGTGTGTGTGTGTCTATTGCTATCTTCCTCATAGTTAGATAAGTGGACAGAAACCATTAGTAACCAGCCCAGTCATTATCCTGATCCAGCAGTACTCCTTTAGCTTTAGCTTAGCAGAAAACAATGTAAGTGAATGGTAACAACTAGCATTGCAAGGAAAAAAGTCCTTAAAAGTCACTCAGTAGTGATACTAATTCTGCTTAGTGACCTCAATAATCAGATCGACTGTAAGTAAAAATAAAAAGTAACATGAAGGAATTACAGGTACTATTTTAGACTCGGGACTACTTTATGACAAAGAACAGCTGTAAGCCTCCGCTGAAAGGTGCAAGGACATGACACAGCGGCCCCGAAGACGCCTACTTACATAAACATGTGTCCACACGTTGTTTGCAAACCTCAAAGACTAAGAAAAATAACATAAAGGTGTGAGCTGCACAGGGATTATCTTCAAAAAAACTTTTCCAGGTTTAGACTATTTGTGTTTATGGAAGTTTACTCAAATGCAAACCTTAAAGGGCCACACTGACACGGGGCATCTCTGCAGTTTAGAGCAGGGTGTGGCTATAGACTCCCACTGTGACACGAGCTGGTCGTTGGAGCAAAGCGAAACTTCAATCGAGCATCTTAGCTCAGGTTGCAGGCTGTGTAATGTTGAGCTGCGTGAACAATACTTTGCTGACTTGCAATGCCAATGTGGATTTAGTGAATATTTACAGCTTCAGGTACTCCTGCTGTAGATGGTAGACCAGTACACAACGAAGAGTAGCGGCAAAACAAACTGGTATGCACGCATTATACTGGGCACTGTTTATGCCCACCCCCATTCTTAAGGTCCATTTATTAACAAAACAGATTCAATACAAGCAAAGGGAAGGAGTAAAAACTGACTATTGCTGATACGGAGCTCAGTGCAGGCTTAACTCTGCTAACAAAATGGCTGACCAACTGCTTTTTACAGAACTTTACTGTGTACTTAAGTGAAATACAATGTACTTTGGAAAGTTCAGATTCCTGTATTATGGCTGACACAGAACATTTTACAATACAGTAGCAGGTTCAGGGTGTTTTCACACTGGCAGTGTTTAGTCAGTAAAACTCAAACCCTGGTTTGTTTGTTCAGGTATGAACACAGTCATCCTTCTACGATGGAACAAAAGAACCGTACTAAGACCCAGTGGAGGAGGTGGTTTTGTTTCGTGTGAATGTAATCTGACCTCCGTCCAACACAACAACTACATGCACTCCCAAAGCCAAGGTTGTATTGTACTTTGGGATGCAGGAGGGCATACGCACAACAGTAGCTACCAAGTAGCTCCTAGCTAGCCAGAAATGATCCAAGGCCTCACATGGACAACCAACAAAGTCTGTTATGACATCTGAGCAGATATCAGCTCCGACTCATAAAAACAACAGAGTGCAGATAGTTGATAAAAGGCCCAGAATGAGGAGGTTAGACCTAAACTAGCTTGGGATGGGAACATTGCACCTTCATCCTGTAGTTCTGTTCTTCTTCTGGTAGCCCCACCTCCAGACAGTCTGACCAATCAGCAGACTGAACATTCTCACATGATTTGTGGAGCCAGATTTTTTATTTTGTTGTGTGACTGTGTTCTCAGAGTGGGGTTCGCATGTTCTACCCCTGCATGTATGGGTTTCCTCCAAGTACTCTGGTTTACTCCCACAGAACAAAAACATGCATGTTTGGTTCATTTGTGACTTTAAAAAGTCCCTAGGTGTGAGTGAGTGACAAGGTGTTTGTCTCTTTTGTCTCTATGTGTCCCTGTGAAGGACTGGGGACCTGTCCAGGGTGGCGATAGGCATCTGTTCCCATATTGACAAAAGTTTCTTCAGAATTATCTCACAGATACCTGGATTATTGTTATAAATGAGTGGTTAGATATAGCTGAACATTTATCAAAGAACTGAGACACATCCAGGTAACCTAACTGAGGTCAGCTTAATAGAAGGTCCGTCTCTGTGGTCGAGGACATGATGACTAATCACAACCAGAAGTGTACAGGCACGATGAGTGCAGTCCCTTTGGTTATATGGAGCGAGGTCTGTGCTGAGTGAGTGAGTGAAAAACAATGACAGCATTAGTGTCACATTATGGTTTATGTAATATTGATATAAAGAGTTTATTGAGTCAATTGTTCAACCACACCAATTCAGTAGCATTAACCTCTGAACTAAGTGTCTCACTGCTTAGCTAACATTGCTCCACCTGGTTAAAGTCTATGATCACAACCAGGCACTTGTAAAGCATTCAATCAATCAATCAGTTTTTTCATAAAGTCACTGGAATCTGTTCTAGTTGTGGACAGGAAGGATCTTCTGTGTGTCAGCAGATCAGAAGGAGCCTCTGACTGAAGACACTCTGTTGTTGAATGAAGATCTCAGTTCAGTATCTGGTCTGCAGAGATGATCTTCCACAGCAGCAGGTCCTGGATTACACCATCTGTTGTTGACCAGCACTACTAATCCACCTCCTTTGCTTTTTCTGCTCCTCTTTAAATCTCTGTCAGCTGGTATCGTCTGAAAGCCGGACAGAGAGACGTTGGAGTCTGGATCTGATCCTGCAGCCACGTCTCAATGAAATGCATGGGATTCTGTCTGGACCCTCATCAGAGCTTCAAGCTGGTCCATCTGATTCAGCAGAGATCTCATGTTCCCTGTTAATGGATGGAAGTGATGGTTTAAACTTCCTCTTCCTCTCTCTGCACTTTGCTCCTGCTCTACATCCATGTATCCTCCTCTATAACTCCTCTGGAATTTGGGGTCACAGTTTGTGTTTTATTTGAGCTTTTGAGATGTCAATTAGCTGCTCCCACTTGTAAACAAGTCCTATATTTATGCATCATAACAAGTGGTCAATAAATATAAAAGTTACAACAAAAATCCTCTGAGCAGCACAGGATCCAAATCAGAACAACAAAATCATTCAAACACTTGAAATATACTATGCAGTTCTGGCTTGTTTTAGCACCCCCTAGTGTCCATTTTAAACCACTGTTGTATAAACATTAGCATTGTCTTTGCTCAGAAACACCTAAATCTACCTGTTGAAATGTCTCCTCAGCCTTCACTGCTTTCTACTAGAGTGGTTCATCACTCATTCAAAGAAATCAAGCAGGGAGAGATTGAAAAAAATCAGGAATCATGAGCTAAAAACACTCCTGCGCTAGCATAACAGCTAAACACATTGGGTTAGCCTAACCCTCATGAGATACGTGACTTTGTGAGACTTCAGGACACTGGACCAGAGACTCAGAAGTTGCAAACTTGGTATTCTGGACACAAGCAGCAGATGGAGCTGAGTGACTTTTCATTACCCCTGTAAATGGTCATATTAGCACATACTGGCTCAAGAAAAATTTTTAAATATGAAAAAGTTACATTATGTGCCTTTAAAAAGTATTTGCTTTCCTGTATAATGCTTTAAACCTCAACTAATTTTTGCAGGTAGTTTGCAAAGTTATTCACCCTGTCACACGCATGCTCAGAAAGCATTTGTTTTCAAATATTTGCATTTTGTCAGTGCAGTGCTTTCAATTCCCCTCTACAGCCTGTCTGGTACAATAAAGTCTCAACTGTTTAACCCAATATTATTTGACTATACTGCAGGTCTGGGGATCAAAACTTGACCTTCCAATGGAATGGTGACTAGTGTACCAAAATGGTAGAATCTAACCTTTATTTAATTTAGTTTTGTCTTCTTTTAAATGGTTAAATGTCACATTTAAAGCCTCAGTACTCTATTTAGTTCCACCCTCTGTTACTCCTTACTTAACCATTTCATGCACCTAAACACATTTTTGTGTGTTTGTGTTTAAATTTTTTGCATTTATACTTTTTTCATGCGTATTATTGATCATTTATGCAAGGTAGTGCATTTTTAAATTTCCTCAATTTTCCTTATGTTTTTTTTATATATACATGTATATATATTGGCTAAAAGTACCAATATTAATGTACCTAAGGACAAAATTGTGCCCATAGAAACCCATTCAAATTTTTATCCTTTTCAAATGAAAAGTATAAATCCTGATTATGTCATTTTTATTATATATGGCAAACGAATTAATTGGGGCCATTTAAAAAAAAGAAAACTTTATAAAACAATACATTTTTATTTGTCAAAGGGCTCTTAACTTGAGATTTTTATGAAATATGACACACCCAAAAAATAATATAGCAAATAAATTCTAGGCTGCAGTAATTACACCATAAATAGTCCAGTTTTCATGGAGAATATTGAAAATAAAGCATTTTTTGTATTTTTTGGACCACAAAATGCAGATTCATCAGAAACAAAAACATATTTAAAATACATTTTATTTGATATACATATGATTAGGACTGAAGGATGAAAAATATAAAAATTAAAATGTACTAATTTTTAAAACCTGTTGAGGCTTGATTTGTCTTGAGAGCATAAATGTGCAAAAGAACTTTATGGCTGGTGTTTCAAAGGTGAAGGGTTAAGTTCAGCTGTACTACCAACAGTGTTTTATTAACACAGCTTTACCTGACAATTGAAATACGTAAACCTAGATTTTACCTTAAATGATTATGTCTTTTTAATGCTGTATTTTATCTGTCCTGTTGTAAAGTGTCCTTGGGTGTTTGAAAGGCGCTTCAAATAAAATGTATTATTATTATTAAATCTGGTGGCACCGTGGTGAGGTGGTTTGCCCTGAAGCCTCAAAGAAGGAAAGGTCGCAGGTTTAAATCTCTTTCTTCAGGACCTGATTATGCTTGGGGTTTCTCAAACTCTGGTATTCATTCACACTCCCACTAGCCTAGTGAACTAGACCGTCAGTTCTGCTCTGCAGACTTTGGTCTAGCCACGTTCACCTCTGCAGCCCAGTGACCGGGCCAATCACAGCGCTCTAATGGTTTGGTGGGCAGGATTAGCCGATGACAGCAGAGCTCCGACTCTGAATTTAAACAAGGCAGCAGCTCGGAAACCGCATTTGTTTGAAAAGGCTTTGTCATCAACTTTGGATGATTTAGATTTGGGCTTTTCTTTAAGATGTGAACAGATAGAGGCACTTAAGTCTTTTGAAAGAGGATTTATTGGCCGCTTTGCCGATAGGATATGGTAAAAGTTTAATCTACCAGCAGGTTCCGGTTGTTGCTAAATGGCTCTGATTAGTCCTGGTGCTATCCAATAGCATGTGAAGACAGTTTGATTGACAACCGTTGATCCCGCCCCTATGAATGAGTCGTTTCAGTGAACCATGGCGAGCCAGAATGAGTGAGAGTACATAGCATCAAACACAGAGCACAGTAAATATTTACAGCAAAAGGCAGCTACTTAACCCTCCCTGCTACTTAAGTTGATTATTTTGTCTAATCAGTCGGCGGAGGCTGGCTCCTTGGTATAATTCAAGCTGCATACTTTAGACTTCAGCAAATCTGGAAACAAATGGCATTGTACTAATGAAGAAGGGACAGTGTAATGTATAGGAAAACCCTAGCCAAAATGAAATGTACCTTTTACTTATTCATCATTAAGAGAATAGCAGAGCTGCAGACCAGGGTGGTGATCCAAATTATTAAAAACATGGACCAAACAGTGTGCTCTAACTATATGAGGATCACACTAATCAGCATTTCTGGCTAAAACTATAGTTCTTGGAAAGGAGGCTGCACATGGTCATCACCCTTGGGAGTGATGTAGCTTTCATCCTTGTCAGTGGACCAAATCTTCACCCTTGATGAGGAGCTGTGGTTGGTTACCCAGTTTGGGGTTATTTGGTCCCTGCACAAGCAAAAGCTGCATTGTCCATATCAGCACTAAGTCATGCTCATTCCCGGTGAAGGTTGAACTTCATCAGAGTTGCCTCTTGTCTCTGGTCCTGTTTGTGGTGTTTACTGATAGAATCTCGTGGTGTAGTGGTGAAAGGGAGGGTGACTGGTTTGGGAGACTGGATCAGTGCTTCATCTGCTCTGGTTTGTTGGGGTGAAGAAAGAACTGAGACTTAAGCAAAGATCTTGATTTACTAGTCCGTACGCATTAAAACTTCTTCAGTAGTCATGAGAATTGGATTGTGACCAGAAGAATAGAATCCTGGATAGAAGTGGCTGAAATGAGCTTCAGATTCAGAAAACGTTATCAGAGCAGAAAGGAGATCCTTCTGCTACCAATCTCAACACCCTCCACACCTCGGCTGCAGCTAAAAATCAAGTCTATAACGTTATGAACAGAACCAGGGACAAAGGGCAGACAGAGTCCAAAACTCACCAGAAACAGGTCTGACTTACTGCCAGCTATGAGGACCAGACTGATGCTCCTCTGGTACAGGGACTGAATGGCCCTTAACAAAAGACCAGCCCCCCCCCCCCCCCCCCCCCCCCCCCCCCCCCCCCCCCCCCCCCCCCCCCCCCCCCCCCCCCCCCCCCCCATGCTCCTGGAGCGCCCCCACAAGGTGCTCCTGGGGACACAGTCATAAGCCTTCCCCAAACCCACAAAACACATGTGGATTGGTTGGGCAAGCTCCCATTCTTCCTCTATCACTCTAGCAAGGGTAAAAGACCAGGACGAAAACCACATTGTTCCTCCTCAATCTGAGATTCAACTATCGACCAGACCCTCGTCTCCAGAACCCTGGAGTAGACCTTTCCAGGGAGGCTGAGTGTGATCCCCTAACCACTGGTCCCCTTTCTTAAAAATGAGGACCACCACCCCGGTCTGCCACTCCACAGGAACTGCCCCAAATGACCACGCAATGTTGCACTGAGTCAACGAAGTCCTACAACATCCACAGCCTTGAGATACTCGGTAAAGATGTCAAAAGAAGTAAAAACAAGTTAAAATGTATAATAAATTATATCAGGCAGCTCAAATCATTATGCATGCTCTGATTTTCTCACATTTTCCTACTGTAACAGATTGGGCTGGAGCATCACTTTCTAACACTAGATGAATTTCATCTCTGTAGCATAAAGCCCTGAAATAAACGGATAATAAGCCAATTCATTGGCATCAGTCAGTGCACTTACATGCACATCTAAGTCGAGCTATAGGTCAATCTAGGTTGATCTTATGTTCATTAACTGGGAGCCTTTATCCTATGTACGTTAGAAAGCCAAACTCTCCGCCACTCCGCTACGATAGGTGGCGAGATGCGCCCTTTTATGTCGGTGTTCTGCCGGTTGTTTCCGTAGCATTTAAAAACACTTGTTTTAAACGCTTCCATCAGATAAGAATTTGTTCGGGGGTCTTCGTGTACCCTGCACTGGCAAGCTGTTCGTTTGTTTTTGCTGCCATCTTCTTCTAACACGACTGATTTGTTTCTAACCCCACTTCCGTGATCCCAGAAGAGGAGCGTCCAATCAGTATTGGCTCGACTGAGCCGTTTACATGTAAATGAAATTGAGCTTCTACCGCATTATCTGGGTGTTTCAGCTCAATTAGATCCAGTTCGTCTTCAGCCAGACTAACATGTTTACCTGCACTTAAAAGAAAAAAAACTTCAGTCGATTTAAGGCAATAGTTAGGTTATGATGTGCATGTAGACGCACTGACTGTCAAAGTCTTAAATTCCATTTATCTTTGTTTTCTCAAATCAATTTTCTTATGTTTATGTAGTCGACGTGACAAGAACAATAGAAAACAGGAGCATGAAGACTGGAGTCTTTGAAATATCACATCAAAAACTGCATTTAGGTAGTCTGGTGTCTCCATTAAAGCGGCTCTCTGGAGCATTTTTCTCTGTATCAAAGTTTTCTAAATGTTTTAAATGATATTTCAGGTCTAAACTATGATCTATGGGTTGAGTTCCACAACATCTGTCATTCTGATGAAGACCCTCCTTCCTCCTAGAGACCCCTTTCCATTATTTCTTGCCGCCGACATTTTTCAGCCAATGAAATTCAAATGTCTGCATTCTCTCAACATGCACGCGCATCGACCAAACCTGTACCAGTAGGGGGCGCTGTCGTACAGGACGCTCCGTGTGTTTCTCTGCCGTCTCAGCCGTTCACTGAGGACTCACGGCTCATTTCTACTAAAAACCTACCCATTTCCCAGCTAAATATGGATTTATTTTTATTTTTAAACCTTTCACCTCACAGAATGGCAAGGCTTGACAGGATTATGTGTTTATTTTGGTCAGAAAGTTCATCCAGGGCCGAGTCAAGTTCAGCTTCAGAGTCCAGCAGCAGCTCTCTGCTAACAGAGCTAATATCAGAAGCAGCAGGGACAGAGAGGGCTCATCAGACCCTCGTAGTGTTGTTGGAATAAGATTGTGAACTGTGAGTGATTAAACCCTACACATTGAGCTGTACAGTTCATGTCCGAAGTATATGCGCCACGTGCACGCGCGCACACGCGACCGGACGCGCGTGTCAAGATGTTTTGAGGAGGAGCCTTTGGACGCTAGATTCAAAAACTGCTCTCCTGATGAAATCCTCCGGAGTGCCGCTTTAAGGACTGGAAAACCACTGAAATTAATTCTATAAATCGAATCATTAAGAACAACTGTTTAGTGTTGGCTAAAAGAAACCTAAAGCTGTATCTGTTAATGCTCCAAGTCTCTGAGGTAAGTTTTAGTTGATATAAAGTGTTATTTGTCATTATGAGGTCATATTAACCCTCATATTCCATCAATTGTCCATATTGTTTTTTAGAGTTTTCTCAATTTCCTTCTTTTTGTTTGCCTCTTGTAAACAACGTGATTTAAAATGTTAGTGTTAACATCCCCAAGCACAAAAATGTCCATTTGTCTAAATGCCCTTAGAAACTCGTTTAAACACGGTTTTGACCCTTGATCCTGAACCTCCTCATTTCTCCGTCTCATTTGAGGCCTGATTTTCTTCTTGGTGATGTCATTTTTACCATATGTGGAAAATTGAGAAAATACCTGTTTTTTCTTAATGGGGGCACTTTTTTTTAAATATGCAAAATTAATTAAATTATTTTACAAAACTTAGATTGTTTGTTTTTATATGAACACCTAAATGTGTTGAAGGGCCCTTAATGTGAGTATTTTATGAAATATGACACTGCCAAAAAAACAGTATTGCATAATTTAAATGTTGCTGCTTGGCTGCAAATGATTACACCATAAAAGTCCAGTTTTCATGAAGTAGATAGAACAAATACTTCACTGTGTTTTTAGACCATGAAGCAGATTGGCATCAAGACACAAACTTGGCAATTTAGTGGTTAAAATTTAAAAAATTATTGATTCATATTAAATGAATCAATATGATTATGGGTGACGCTGGTTTAAAAGATAAAAAAATGTATTAATAAAATTGTTAAAGCTTGATTTTTATGACCACATGCTGGTATTTTGAAGACGCGTCAAAGAGTTAATAGAATAGCATTATTACAGTAATAATTAATATATTAATGCTTCAGTTTTTTTAACTCCCTAAATTTGAAGATTCTTTTATTTTTGTTTTGTTTTGTTTTCAGTTAAGTTCATTACAATAATCAAGATACAGGGATGAAAAAGTGCTGTAAACATCAAAGGGTCGATATTAAATATAATTTTTGAGACACCGGAATCAGCTGGACTGTGGAACTCTAATGAAAAGAGCCGAAGCTCCATGAGAAAGTTGTCGTTGTCGGGTCGTGATCAGGAGAGATGTGAGTGACTTCAACCAGCTGACCTTTGTAACCCAGAGGATTTAACCCTCCACAGCCCCCAAAGCAGCCAATCACTGCAGCCTGAGTCAGTCTCAATTACAAGCAGGAATTAAAGACCAGTAAATCTGTCAGGTGAAACAAAAAAAAACAAAAAAACTGGGAGGTTTACAACATTCAGATGACTCTGAATCAGATAAGGTCGCCAGCTTGAACTTTCTCTATAAGGACAAAGAAATCAGATTTTTTTTATTATTATTATTATTAAAAAACACAAAAATTATTTTATTGTAATTTTAAAAAATATTTTCTGCTCAATGTCACATGAAACTTTTTTTAAACAATCTATAAATCTTTATAGATGTGGGACATTAAAAGGGTTTCATACATTTAAATTAATTTTTTTTAAAGCAACAAATTCCCTGGCTCTGATTGGTCAGTTCACTGAAAAAAGTAAACATTGGTCTAACCTAAAAAAACAGGGGTCTAACGTAAAAAAATTGATGTAATCGGTCACAAGTAATTTAATTAGGTTTATCCAAGTTAATCTTTTTAGTTTACTTTGAACAAACTTAATAAATTAACTTTGAAAGAACGTGAATAAATTACATGTGACCGATTACATCAATTTTTTTACGTTAGACCCCCATTTTCTTTTTTCAGTGTTGTCTTGAAGATGAATGCTCCTCCATCATCAGCAGTGAGAGCAGGGTCTGGCTCTCTTCAGGGATGTTTCTGGATTTAGTCAAGTTTTATGAACAGAGCATAAAGGTGGAGGAGGAAATTAAAAATAAAGGATAAAAATGGTTGAAAACAGACTAATAATTTGTATTTTATCTAACCTTTTTCCAGCTTTTTAAAATGTATTTTCATATTTAGTGTGGCCTCTCATCAGTAAAGACCATCTACCGGTATTATTGAATTTCCATCCAGGGCTGTACAAAATCCCTCTGAAGGCCACAAACTGCCCCCGGGCCACATTCTGGACTCACAGTGACTTAAAACAGCAAACCTGAACATTTTGTTTGTTTGTTTGTTCAATCAGTTCCTGTTTTCACATATTTATCTACTAAACACGAAGAAAAGCCAAAAAGCACCATGAGACAAAAATGTCTGACAGCTCATATCTATTTGTGACTGAACGGCCGTTTGGCGTTGACTTTAGGGATTTTCACAGAACGAGAGTCAAACATATCCTGCTGTGAACTGACAGTTTTCTCATTTGAAACCAAAAGGTGGCATCCAATCAGTGTTCGCTGTGTAATTGTCTTGTTTGTAGGAGGAAAAAAAGTTCTTGAATTAACATCATCGTGACACATAGAAGACAATTAGATTCCACAGCTTTTATTGTCGGTAAAGAAAAACAACAAACGGCCTCAGCAACACGTTCACGGGGAAAATGAAAGATATAGAACAGAGAGGGTAAAAAGAAAAAAGAGTAGGAGAAAGAGAGGAAGAAAAAAGATAGTTTGTTCCACCCCCACCCCCCGTTTCCTTCTGTTGCTTCTCTTGTCTTTTGACTGCTGGTCACCCCATTTAACATGGGGCAGATAGCATCAGCCTGACAGATATTGGGTTCCCTGGCAGCTCCATTGTTCAGCCAGTTCTTGCGTTACAGTTGGACTCGTTTAACCCACAGCCTTCCTCCAGGAAACTAACAAATTGCTGCTGAAAGTCTGTCTTTGTTGTTGCATCGTATCAGACAATCAAACGCTAAGAGCCAAAACATCTGCTTCTCCCAGCAGCCTCCCTCCTAAAGAGTCGACTTCAAAACCGCTGATTTAAAAATGTAGCTGGTGATCAGATTTACACATTTAGAATGCTGGATTTTATCTAATTATTTAGATAAAGAAACACTAAGATTAGAGGATTTGGTTTGGCTTTTGAAGGCTTAGTCCAGCGGTGTAAAGCTGCGTTTGTCCGCAACACAAATCTTAAAAGATTTATTGGAAAAAAGGCTGTTAATTTGTGAAATGCCAACAAATTTTTTTAGGGTTTTTCTTGGGCGATGGACTTTAAACCCTCGGAACAAAACAACAAATCTGAGTTAAAGAACCTTTTGAGCCAAAACCCAAATAATTCCTCAAGCTGAACAAAGCGAAGCAGCGACTGAAGCCACCAGTCGTTCAGGAGCGTCTAAACGTCACCAAGCTGAAAGTAGCAGGTCAAAAATAAAGGATAAAATGATATTGTGATTTTCTTTGTATCTGCTAAACAATTCAAGCAATATTTTCATTAAAAAATCAAAGTGTCTGTTTTTGTAGGAAAGGATCCGTAAATAGACATAAAAAGGAGTTTGTTTATTTTATTATTTGAAAAGCATCAAATTCCCTGACTGTTTTCTAGTTTCTTGTTCTGAAAACAAAATTTTCCTCCATCATCAGCAACAAGACCAAGATCTGGATCGCTCTGCTGGATTTAGTCTTATAAACGTCAGTGAGAGATCATGGTTCAAAAACAAAACGTCTGCCTAATGAAACAAGATTTTTCATCTCTAAAACTTTTGAACTCATCTGCAGTTTTTTTTCTTTAACTCACATCAGAATAAAAACCTAAACATAAACATTTGATTGTTTCTTTGGATCAACAGGGTTTGTTGGTGGGATTCAGATCTACCATGGAGTTGCATTTGAGGGACACATATGATCAGTTCCAGGGCCCCTAAAGGCCCCCTGACCACACCTTGGACACCCTGCTGTAGTTTCATGTAAAATTCATCAGCTGATTTAGGATTTTTTTTTTATAGCTGAGATTTATTTCAGTGCCTCATTTAATTTTTCCGGTTAGACACTGAAATATCAACATCAGCCAATTTAATGTTTTTTTAACTCAAAGTAAAATAATGAAATTAATATTTTTAAGTGATGTTAAAATAATTTGCTGTTTTAGTAAAAATCTATTTTAATTGGTGTCAAGAAGGACTTCTCATAATAGAGGTTAAATGTTTGTTTACACATGAGGATATCTGACCTCATCAAAAATCTAAATCTGAAAAATATTTTTCCACAAACAGTCTGGTGGTTGAATATCACATAGTAACTCTAACATGTTTAGTATGTTTCACAGGATTATGACGAGCCTAAAAACTAAAGCATCCAGATACTCAGTGTTTGTAGGTTTTTTATTAAAATGAAAAAGTTTCAAACATAACCGCTCTAGTTTTTTTTCTCTTATAGTCAGTTTTGTTTTTGTAAATCTTTTAAAATGTTAGTTATCAATTAAGAGAGACTCATAGAGTTTCTAACTAAGGTCACGCTTTGACCCAAAAATATCACAATTTTATTTCAAAAACAAAACGTATTTTGTAAAGTTACCAAAGTGAACGTGAAAAACTTAAATGTTGAACTTGTTTTCAGACCAAGTTATGTTGTTTTTATTTTTTGAACAGTACCTGAAATATTAACCTGTTTTATTTGTTTACAAATGTCCTCCTGGAATAGAATCAATGATTCTGGCATCGTTTAATGAGCTGCAGCTCAAGTTCAGGTGTGTTTTAAATAAATCTACGGAGCTCTGATGAACTTTTTCTTTCTTGCTTCCATCGGGGCTGACCTTTGAGCCGATGCCCTGAGGTGAGGTGATACTGACCTCTGATCTGCTGAGCAGCAGCAGAGTTCATGTCCTTTAACAGTTTGAACAGAAGCTCTCCAGCATCATGTGACACAAAGAGAGCCTCAAAGAAAACAATCTGTTCTGGACACATTTTTTTAAATCTTAATTTATAAGAGTAAAATTTGCCTTTCAGATGATAAATATTTCTTACATTTTTTTAAATGTCATTTAATGTTTGGAGGGAAAACACTTTACAATTTGATGCTTAAAAAATGTAATCCCATTGAATGTTAACATCTCACTAAAACTGAATTCATTTGGGCCTAATTTAAATTTTAAAATGTTCAAACCCACTAATATCTCTTTTCAACTGCCTGGTTTAGCATGTCAGTTTAGACTGAAAACATCTGACTTTAACTGAGCTGCTGTGACTGATCTACAGAGAAAACTTTACACCTGAACAGGAAAACAGCAACAACAAACACCAAAGCTTCACTGACACTAAATCCACCTCCACGCTCAGAGGATGCTCCAAAAACAGCAACCTGGCAAATAAATAAACCACAAATCTGGACTCTCAGCTGAAGAACAAACCAACACAGAAACGTCCTTTTTACTCCGAATGGTGTTGAACATAAACATCTATTATTCTCCTTCATCCTTTGATTTATTTGCTTGTTTTGTTTTGATCACACTTTTAAATTTTGGTTCAATTTCATGATCCATGTTCTCCTTTTAGATTTCTGCACACACACGAAAAAACATGAATACGGATTTGACCTTTGACCTGCAGCCTTCAAGCAGCAGGTGGTGCTGCAGGCCTAAAGGCTGCTTTAGGGTCAAGCCTGCAGGTTTTTATTCAGGGGGAAATTCTGCTATTTTAAAATAAAACAGCAGCAAAAAATGGCATCAAAATAATCAGGAAACAGAAAAGCAGCGAAACGGCGTTTAAAGCAGAAACAGAAGACAAAGAGCAGGATGAGCTGAGCGGCGTTTCACCACAAAAGAGCCGCAAAAAGCGCGAAAACCGCAGGAAGGGACAAACGAAATAAAGCAAAATAAAAAATACAGAGAGACAAATCACAGTTTAACAAAAAAGAAAAAAAAAGTGCGCAGAAGATTTTTGGACTAGAGAGCAACGCGCTGCGTCAAATGAAAACATCAAACATCCAGAAATAAACTAAGAAACCTTCATTTCTGTGAAAAGAGCGAGAAAAGGCCGCGGGTCCATCAGGAAGCACGGCTGACCCGATCCGAGCCTACAAACACCTAAAGAACCGGACTGGACCGATCCGGTCACGGCTGGATCCGTGCGCAATCTGGATGCGTCACATTCACCCGATAAACGGGATAAAGGCGCAAAGAAGAAAAATAAAGTCAGTCTGAAAATGATCCTCCTCTGATGACAAAAACAAGACAACAATTTAACAAACAACAACAACATGAAATAAACAAAAACAAGCAAAATATACCAAATCAGGTCCGGTCATTTAAATCATTTAAATCCATAAAAATAATCAAATGAGACGATTTATAAAAATCATCAGCAACTAAATGAAAACACGCATAAATAAAAAAAAAAACATATAAAATAAAAACCCGCAGAGAGTTTAACAGGTCCTGTTTGACACGTCATACACCACAAGCGCGAGACAAAAACCAAACACCAGGACCTGCGTCCGGGTCTGGGTCTGAGTCTGGATCCAGGTCCGGGACTGGGTCTGGTCACACGACAATCTACATTTAAATATTAAATCATTAAAGCTTCTCAGGTTCAGACAGGAAGTCATATCCAGAAAAACCACCGAGGTTCTCTGGAGCACCGGAACCGAACCCTCAGCCTCCATCAGAATCCAGAGAGACAGAATAAAGACAGAAAGAGACAGACAAAAAGAGCAGCTCAGAAAAAAAATGATTTAAAAAAACATCAACTGGGTCAAAGTTCAGTACTCAGACCTTTAAAAGGCGTTTGAAAGTGAAACTTGTCCTCTGGAAACCTGAAGCAGCGGCTGAGATTTGAGCTCTGAGCGAGAAATAAACACAAACCACAAGAAGCACCGTTCAGAGGGACAACCTGTCCACAAACAACCTGTCCACAAACAAACAACCTGTCCACAAACAAACAAACAACACATTTTAAAAAATGATTTCCCCAAAACAACCAACCTGTCCACAGACCAGCAAATAATCCATAAAAATAAACAACAAATAACATAAATAAAAATTAATTCTCCAAAAACAACCAACCTGTCCACTAGCAAACAACTAAAACCATAAAAATAAACAACAAATTAAATAATTGTTTTTAATTTCCCAAAAACATACAACCTGTCCACTAAACCAACAGCTATTCCATAAAAATTTAACAAGAAATCATGTAAATGAAAACATTAAAATCACCAAAAACAACAACCTGTCCATAAACAACTAATCAATAAAAACAGCAAACCCTCCTTCATCCCTCCAACATTCAGATCACCGGACACTGATTGTGACTGTTGAACATCTAGACGTCAGTTTAAACATCAGAGACGCGATGGCGCTAAATCTTAGTGCGTAAAAAGCGCTCCGGAGCTGCGGGAACATAAGAGTCCGACAAGGAACCGCCTGAAGTAAAAGACGAAAAACTGTCGGTAAAGTTAAAATGCATGAAGGAGATTTTACTAAATAAAACCATCTGTTCTAAATAAAACCAGAACAGATGCATATACATTTTATATACGGTATATATATATATATATATATATATATATATATATATATATATATATATATATATATATAAACAGGAAGGGGTATAGTACAAAGGAGACAAAAGGACTTAGGTGAGTTATGAATGTAACCTATTCTTTTATTTGTACTTTTTTATGATTAAAACATTTTTTTCTTTTTTTTTACTTTTTTAACTTTTGTAAGCGACAAACACGGGAATAAGAATAAGACCACAACAGTATCACAACCATGAAAAATTGTTTTAGAGGCAACAATTCAAAGACAATCATTCCAAATAGCAGCCTGTTAGATATGAGGCATGTTCTCTTTTTGTTAAACAAACTGGGTTTTTTACATTGTTCCTCCTTTTCTAAAACAAAAAAAAAAATCAAATTACAAAGACGTGTTTTTTTCTCTTTTTTTTACTAATTGTACAAAGAAGAAGAAGAAGAAGAAGCGTGAACGTCCGCTTTAGAACCGGCGGTCACGTTTTACATCAGCGTCACTGCGGACAACATCCGACCACAAAACGAGACAAGAACGCTCCGAAATCAGACTAAAGCCTGACTTCTCTTCTGATCTATTCAGATTAGAAATAGACGAAATAAGGCAAATTCTTCTAGCAGCTCCAACATTTGTTATTAAAATTAAAATTAACATATTCCAAGAATAAATCCGGTTCACCAAGCACCACTCACATTTCTGCAACAGAATTTGAAAAAATAAAAGTGACAGCAACAGAAAGAAAATCTCGTTTAAGGGACATTTTCTGCAGTGATTCACGTGTTCATTCCGTCATCCGGTCATATGTTACAGCAGAATACTGACTTTCACCTCTACAGATTCTTTGGTCTATAAAAAGCGCGTGAACTGTTTTTTTAAACCAGGAAATGAATGAATGTTGAATCACCCTCAGAGGCCCGCTGGACTTCAGCTATAGGACGTAGAGTAGCTCTAGTTCATGTTTAAACACATCTCTAATAAAACAATTTAATAATCAAAAATGGATGTTAAAATAAACCAACATTTGGTGAAATAAAAATCTAATTCTTCCGCTTCTTGATGAGCCAGCGTGATGCAGGCAAAACCAATTATTATTATTATTATTATTACTATTATTATTATTATTATTATTATTATTATTATTATTATTATTATTATTATTATTATCGTTTAAATCTCAGCATTAGGAAAACATTAAAAATACTTCATTCTAGTAAAATAAACTCAGCAACACACAAAGTAAAGCCTCCGCCAACCAGAACAGAAAACATGAGATAAGCGCTCTTCATTCTCTCGGTTTCTTATCTCGGATCACGTCGCACGTCACTGACTGACAGCACTATACAGAGACAAACCCCGGACAGTTATAGGAACAAACATTATGTACGCACAAATTAAAACTGCAGGAAGAGATGGAGCAGAAGGAGAAGGAAAAGAAGAAGAAAGCAACAACAATGATGATAATAATAATAATAATAATAATAATAATAATAATAATAATAATAATAATAATAATAATATAATAATAATAATAATAATTTTTTGAAAATACCTGGAAATGTCAGTGCTGCTTTTCATGAGTTTCTCAGTGCTGCTCTTTTTGTTTTGCAGTTTAAGTCTCTTCTTTTGTCTATGATAGGTAGTTTATAATAATCTGTCATTTTTACATCGTTAATGTTCAAAACGTTCAGCTTTACTGTTCCAATCAGTTTAAGATGTTCACTCCTTCATGGATGGATGAATAGATGAATGGATGGATGGATGGATGGGTGGATGGATGGATGGAGGTCAGGGGTAGTTAGTGTATAAGCGGGTTGGAGGTTGACCCCTGGTTCTGATGTGTAAAATAGTCAGACAAACCCCCAGAGAGTCCCGACGAGAAGGCCGGCAGAGAGCCGGCCAGAGCCGGCCTCAGAGAGTCACATGGCAGCGAGGAAGAGGACGGAGCCTGCGGGGAGTTGGAGGCCGAAGCCCGGGCAGCCTGCAAGGAGCCGCCGCCTCCGGCGCCGGTCTGTGAGGTCATGGAGGGGTGGGGGACGTGGGGGAAAAAGTAACTTGTCTGTCCGGCCAACAGGTTCACCGAGCACGGGTTCAAGGAGTAAGTGGCCCCGGAGCAAGGCACGGAAAGGCCGCAGGGCACCGCCGAGGCCGCCAGGGCCGCCGCCGTCAGGTGGTGCGTCGCGTAGGGTAGATCCCCGCCGACCAGCCGGTCCATGCTCAGCCCGTTGGAGGACGGGAACGAGGAGTGGTTGTTGCTCATGTTCTGGGTGAGCATGGTGCTGTAGGACATGGGGTGGGCCGGGTATCCAGAGGAGGTCCCGTTGTAGCCCAGGGCGCTGCCGGCCCGGGGGTGATGAAGGGAGAGGAACGGGGACATGGGCCAGTACAGCGACCCGGCTCGGTCCATGAACGTCAGACCGGAGGTCAGCCGGGCCCCGCGCTTAAAGGCCAGCTTGGCCCGGGACGTGGTGGACCTCCGGCGGAGCTTCCCGGTGGTTCCGCCGATGAAGACGTCGTCGCTGCTGGGGTCCAGCATCCAGTAGTTGCCCTTCCCCGGGTCGTCGTAGTGCCGCGGGACCTTGACGAAGCACTTGTTGAGGCTGAGGTTGTGTCGGATGGAGTTCTGCCAGCCCTGCTTGTTCTCCCGGTAGTACGGGAAGTTCTTCATGATGAACTCATAAATCCCGTTCAGGGTGAGTCTCTTCTCGGGGCTCTGCCTGATCGCCATCATGATCAGCGCGTTATAGCTGAACGGAGGCTTTTCGTACTTGCCGCTCTTCTTCTCCCCGTCCTTCTCCCCGGTACCGTCCCCGTCTTTACCGTCCTTCTTGTCGTCCTGCTTGTCGTCCGGACAGCTCTCCTGAACCGACGCGTCGCCTTTAGGGTCGGCTTTCCCGTCCGCCTGCGTGACCGGCAGAGGCGGCTTCTGCTCGGTGTCGTCCGGACCAGCAGGCCGGTGCTGGTTCTGGTTCTGGCTCTGGTGGTGGTGCTGGTTCTGGTGGTGGTGATGGCTGTTGTTGTTGTCGCTTTGCACGGCCTCGGGCACCAAACTGTTTATACTGAACGACGATTTGGGAATCATCTTCACCTCTTTGCGCTCTCCCATGTCCAACATCACCGAGCAGTGAGGGGGGGACGGCGGCCAGAAGCGACGCGCAGCTGGGTTTCGGTCCTCCCTGCCTCCACCGGCGGACCAGGACGGGAAAGAAGGAAGGAAGGAAGGGGGGGATAGAAAAGGAAGAAAGAAAGTATAGCCCAACAAACTATTTCATGTTCGGTTCGGGGAGAAAAGGGGAAACACACACAACACACATGTACACACACATCGATAGGAGACAGATAGCTGCAATTAATTAGGGAGCCGCAGCCACTAAAGCGGGTGGAAAACATTGGTTGGACCTTCCTAGTCCTCAGCCAACCAGGGGGAGCAGCGGCACTAAAACACTACGCCGTCCGCTCTGCTCTCAGCCAATCACGAGACGCGGAGACACGCGCACATCCGCCAATACCGCGCACGCTGCAAAAAATGCCCACATCCACGACGCGTTTCACCGAGCGTCGAAGTGCATGAAAAGTCTATTTGACCCCCCCCCCCCCCCCCAAAGAAAAAAAAAAGAAAATCTCACTTTAAAAAAATATTTGACCCTAATTCTCTGTTTATTTTTTAAATAAATGTTTAATTTATTTTAATTTTTTTCTCTGTGATAATAGGGCTCAGACTGCTGCTCTGTTAGAAATAATGAATCAGGAAGCATTAGAATTAACAATATTTTTTTTTTATTGTAGTCTTCACGCACACATATAGACTAAACGTGTGTGTGTGTGTGTGTGTGTGTGTGTGTGTGTGTGAGAGAGAGGGAGAGAGAGAGAGAGAGAAACTTGCACATATATTTATATAGTTCATATTCTTTAATTAATTCATTTATAAATATATCAAATACAGGCCCCATATATTTATGTATAAATATTTCTCTATAATGTCACAATCTAGTGAATCATTTCTTAGATTATCACCAAACCAAAGACTACTTTTTCCAGCGTAGTAAACCCCCACTCCCACCCCACCCAAAGAACCGGAGCTGGAAACGTACACCGTGCATGCGTAAACCCAAATCCCCGCCGCTCCTCACATTTACACTCCTCCGATTCAAATATTTGCCCCTAAGGCGTCTACAAAACTGTTTACATCCCGGACTGAGGGAAAATAAACAGAGGAGAGCGAGTCCGGAGGCCACGGACACGGTCAGGACACGCGCTGCGTCTGGGTGTGGCGGAGGGGGGGGTTCTTCGCAGCACAGAACGGACCGTCTCATGAAAAATCCGCGCGTGGAATCCATGCGTAAAATGTGCTCCGTGAAGAGCGAAATGAGGTGTTTCCAGGAGGTTTCTGTAGAAATCAAACATAAAGTGAAGGCTGTGCTTGAACAGAATGTTTCACCTCATTGTTTCATCATAAACTTCCACCGCGAACTCTTTCCAGCAGTCCTTATTTGTTGCAGCTATACAGAGCAGAGCAAACTACTCTAATGTTGCCACGACAACAACAATACTACCACTCAGGTCTGGTGTGACGGAACGCTCTAATAAGAATCCGCTCACAGATACAGGAGGTGTCGGCGCTACTAGCGGGGCCGACTTCACCTCCAGCACTTCACCACCCCGCTCCCTCTCCGGAAACCTTCCCCTGGGTCTGACGGAACCAGGAGGCCGGTCCGGTCCGGTCCGGTGGTTTAACACGGTTAACGTGGACTCAGAGAGTCACAGTTTGCGCAGGGAAAAATCAATAATCGATCTTCTTCACATCATCAACAACAAGAAGTCTGACAGTAGAGAAAGTCTCAACACATTTCAGCTCATTCAGATTTTATTCAACACTCTGAAACTTATCCAGAAAATCAGACATTTAAAGGGAAAGTTTGGATTATTTGCATTTTAAAAGGAAAAATACACTGAAGGTGTATTTTATTTTATTTATAAAAAATTAAAATAACAAAAATAAGAACCTGTTGCAACAGTCCTACGGGCTCATTTATAAAAAAGAGTTTTAATATTATTATTATTATTATTATTATTATTAACATCATCATTAATATTATTATTGTTGTTGTTGTTATTATTAGTATTATTATTTTTGTTTTTGTTCTTGAATAAATTATCATAAAAAAGTTACTGGTTTTATTTTAACAACAATTATTTATTTGTCATAAAGTAATAATGATAATAATAATATAATAATAATAATAATAATAATAATAATAATAATAATAATAATAATAATAATAATAATAAACTTTTCCATTGAGTGACGGAAGCAACAGAAAATGTTTTATTCTCCATAAAAATGAGCTCTTCTAAAATCAGGTTATTGTTCAACAGAAAGTTGTGTTTTTGTTTGTTTGTTTGTTTGTTTGTTTTGTTGCTGCTCGACTCGCTGCCTCTCAGTGAACCAGAGTCCTCTGCTTGTTTATTGTTGTTTTGATGACAGAGGATGCGAACGGAACCGGGACCGCTGAGCTCGGTTCGCTGCTGCGTGTTGGACCGGAACACCTCAGAGAGCGAACACACCGACGGGGGGAGGCGGAGGGGGGGGGGGGAGCTGCAGAGGTAACAGACCGAGAGGAATAAAAACTGTTATCCGGTTTTTACCGAAAAAATACAAACGCTTTGCTGGATTTATTCCCCAAACTGGGACTAAAACCTGAAACGACTCAGAGCTGTCAGTCAAGGATTCAGTTCAGGGAACAGAATAGAAGTATTTTATTAAAAAATAATAATAAAACAAATTATTTCCAGCCATTCAATCCAAAACGGATAGTTGTTGAATTATCTTGTTTGTGTTGAAGCTCTGAGATCAGCATTGATCTTATAGGATGTGATTCATACATCATTCAGAAAAATCTTTCAAACTTTTCATTTTAAATCTGACTCTGTTGCGTATTTCCCTCCCAAACAGACGCAATCCCTCCTCTTACAGGAAACGTTAAAGCTAAAAAATGATAGAACTTTATTTCTTTTTACACTTTCAGGTCATAAACACACAGATTAATTCAGGGGAACAAAAACATCTGAACTTTTTCACATGTAACCTGTGATTTTATGGACAACATTCAAATAGTTCAACAATTGAACTTAGTTTGTTTCATTGTTTGTTTTTTACAACAGAATAGCACACGCACGCACATTCACCCACACGCACACGACCAATGGGCGGGGCCTAATCAGAAATGAATCTATAGATCTGATCTGGAGTCTGGTCTGGGTCCAGGACCCTTCTGGTCTCAGGATCTCCAGGTTAACAACCTGCAGGAGTTCAACCTGCGTCCAAAAAACCACAAAAACAGATCAGATCTTTTAGGAAACGTGTTTTTAATCAGTGATGCAGAAAAGGATTAACATATTTTACATTTACATTAAAAAACATTAAAAATTCCATTATAGGAGTAAAACTTTCAACATGGTGTAACATTTATAATATTTAATATTTAGAAAGATAAACTATAATTCAGGTTTCTTCAAAGATAAATCATTTATCCATCTTTTTTCTTAAAAAACATCCCAGAAAAACAAACCCCCTCAGCTTATAGATGTTTTTTCTTTCAGATCTGGAAGCTCATGAACACAGCTGAGGAAAAGGGTTTGACCTTTGACCTACATGAGAACGGCCATTAGAAACAGATCCGATCTCTTTAAATACATTTTATTGAAATGTTTACCTTTTCAGTGATAGAAGCCAGAGTTTCTTCAGCGTGAGATGAAACTCCTCTGAAACGCTGGAGTTTCTTGTGATGAGGAGCAGCGTGTTTTCACCATCTGCTGTTTTTCTCAGAAACACAGATGTTTTCCCTAACAGGAACATGCCTGAATTGGTGGGTAATCGTTATTGATCACCTCTCAGGAGATTTTTTTTTTCTAAGGAGGCAAATTTAGAAATCAAGACATAAAGACAAAGTAAAACCTCTGACCTGACAAAGCTTAACGGGTTCCTGCCGCTTTAAAGGGTTCCCTGAGAGCTGGAGGGTTAAGGGCGGCCGTTCTCATTGATTAGAGCGGCCTTCAGATGGGGCTGTTTATACAGGCTTCTGGTTTGATGTAAAGATGTTTTAGAGCTGCACTTTTGGATCAAATAAAAATGAAGACTATACAGGACTCTTGGAAAGAAAAGTCTACAACCTGGCATCACTCATGTAGAGCTTCATACGGTGATATGAATAAATGCTAATGATTTAGACGTGTCAGTTTACTACAGAATTCAACACCAACACTTCAACATTTTGATCTGTGACTCAAACACAAGACACATATTTCATTTACTAACTTCAAATCAGAGCAAAGCAGCACTTTGTGTCTCTTTAACTGAGCCAGGGTTTCAAAAAGAGACAAGAATCGAAGGAAATGACACATTATATAAACAACCTTTAACCCTAAATACCTGAAACGTGAAATCATGTTCATATAGAATATCTTCACAAGTTTGCATTATCTGGCCTTCAAGTGTCCTGATGGAGTATCAGGATTAGTACTTTCATCAATAACCCAGTCCTTTACATGTCTGCTGCCCCCTGGTGGAGGAGCTGGGAAGTACTGGTTCTATTTTTGTTTTAATTTTGCTGTTGTGTATTTACATAACAAAACAAAACATGATTATTTATTTGTTATATTAATATTAGCCAATCAATTTCTTTACTTTTAAAATTATTATTTCATAACTCATCCTTTAAAAGGTTAAAAATTAAACACAAGGTTTTTAAAACTATTTATTGGCTAACATTAAAATAACAGATATAAATCTAAGATATGAATATAAATAATTATATGATCATTTAAAAGCAATATAGAAATAAAATGCTCTCTTTCCACCAGTAGATCCTCCACTAGAGGGCAGCAGACATGTATAGGACAGGTCTTTGATGAAAGTACTAATCCTGATACTCCATCAGGTTACTTTAGGGACAGAAGTGGTTTGATGCTAATTTACATTAATAATCTATAAGAGGTAAACATCTAAGTTGCTTAAATTAGCATTTTTTGGAAGAAACAATACATTTTACTCCACTCAGTTCAACCATTTTCTGCCAAAAATAGATCAAAAGTCTGGAACATTCTATAGAAATACCCAACAAATCCTTAACGTGAAGCATCCAGAAACCAGGTCTTACTTCTATAGTTCACACTGGAAAGAAATGTTGGATTAGATTATTTACACAGGAAACATGATGATGGAAAAAATACAGCATGAGGCTAAAAATGGCTCCTTTGTCATCTTTCATTTTATTAGATTTAGAAATCATCTGCAGGATCTCAGCATAATGACACCTGCTGGGCAGAAAGAGGAGTCTCATCTCAAATGGTTCTTTGAGTAGAAGGAGAGAGCTGATACCATGGATGTTGAAATATCAACATTTTTATTTTAGGTTACTTTAAAATATATATATTTATGTGACCTTTCAATCCAAGGGTGTTCAAACTTTTAGATGGGGGGGGGGGGGTCCTTTAAATTGAAAGAGTTCACAGGACACAAAAAACTTGAATTTTAATAAAAATTTTAATTGGAAAAAATGTTTTACCTGCAATATTTTAATGAGAAGAACACATTTTGTGTTTTTGTTGAAAGTGAATTTCTTTAAATGTGACACAAATGTTTGTCATTTGTCTGTGCAAGAGAAAAGCGTAAAATTCCCCGAATTTAATTGGTTGATTTAAACTAATTGTCCTCCATCATCAGCACCAGGAGGAGGACCTGGTCGTTCTTCAGTGCTGCTGGGTTTAGTCAGCTCACAATGCTGCTGTTTAGAAAAACTCTGTGACAGTTTGTTGTTCGATTAAAGCAACACACGTGGTTAATAAAAGTCATTTGTTGTACTCAGTCTTTACCATATTGAAATTTGTCTATTTGTTATTTGTCTCACACTGGTAAACATAAAAATATTCATAGTCTTCCTGCATTTACAGTCTGCTGGAGGAATATATTCCACAATTCTGGAGTTGCAGTGGAGGGCCACACAAAACTCCAAGGGCCACATATGGCCCACGGGCTGCATGCTGGTTAAATTCAGATTGGACGTCCATGTTTCTGTTTCTTTTTGTTTCTCCTGTCTCTACCAATACTGGGGAAATGAGTCCCTCTGTTAGTGGGCATGATTTTAATGGATTCAATCAAGGAATGTAATTAAAATCCAGAACCTGTTGAATATGTTCCTGTTGGAAGCAGACTTAGACTCATGGTTCTTGTTGGTGTGCTGGAGTTGATTCAGGAGTGCGTTTAGAGTTTCTCTGAGGATGTTTTGGACCCACATGGAGAGAAATGGTTCCTCTGAGGGTTAAACTCTTAACTCAGCTCATTATAAATCAGTAGGACTTCTTATGATCACTTCAGGTTTGGCTCTACCCAACTTTGGGTCCCATACCTGGTTTATTGTCCCCCAAGGCATTCTGTGGGGGATGCTGCAGGAGACTGGAGGAAACTGGGGGGCAGGGTCACTTTACCTCCGGTCCCTGTACAACCAAAACAAAAGAGGAGTCTCCAGCTGGTTCCCGGAGCAGGTTGGACTCCAAGGGCCGGTCTTGGTCTCGGATCCTGTTTGTGATATTGAGAACTGAGAATCTCATGCGGTCTCATCTCTGTTCTTTTCAGGTGATGTTGAACTCCAGCGTGCACTGGGACCGTTTGCAGCAGGATAGATGTAGATAAGAGTCAGCTCCTCCAGGTCTGAAGGATTCAGGACAACTGATGACAGTAAACGCTCTTCTGTTGTAATAAAACTAGATGCATTATAAAATGACAATCAGTCACATTGTCTCGTTATAAAGGGACCAGCTGATTGGATTGAGGCGTTACTTCAGTGTAATCCTCCATTCTGAGCAGAACAGGGTGACAGTGTGAAGAAAAACTCCCTTTGAACAGGATAAAACCTCCATCAGAACCCGGATCAGCTGACTGGGGTCTCTCTCACAACATTGACATTAAATATTATGTTATTTTTAGTTGACAGATGCTAAATGTCTGGTGGCAGAAAACCCTGATTTTTATTAAACTTTTTATAATTTTGTTAAGTAATGAGAGAAATATTGTAATATAAGATATACAAGTTAAAGAATTAAAGAGGAGGAGATGTGTGTGTGCAGGAGCAGGAGGAAGAGGAAGATTCAACCATCACTTCATCCATCAAAATGGGAACTTGAGATCTCTGCTGAATCAGGTGGACCAGCTTGAAGCTCTGATGAGGATCCAGACAGAACATCATGTGTTTCACTGAGACGTGGCTGCAGGATCAGATCCAGACTCCAGCGTCTCTCTGTCCGGCTTTCAGACGATACCAGCTGACAGAGATTTGAAGAGGAGCAGAAAAAGCAAAGGAGGTGGATTAGTAGTGCTGGTCAACAACAGATGATGTAATCTAGGACCTGCTGCTGTGGAAGATCATCTCTGCAGACCAGATACTGAACTGAGATCTTCATTCAACAACAGAGTGTCTTCAGTCAGAGGCTCCTCCTCCTCCTGTCCATCCTTCCTGTCCATCTCAGACCACTACAGGAGATCCTTCCTGTCCACAACTAACAGCCTACATTGACTTTATGAACAAGTTGAAATGAGTTTCTAAACATTTAACTTCCCTCTAGGATTAATAAAGTATCTTTGCTCAGAACTCAGAAACCAATGAATGAAAATAGAATTATATATATATATATATATATATATATATACTTTATACTTTATATATACTTTTAACTGATCAGATGAAGAAAGCTCATCTAATCCAACATGGTGCCTCATTAAAGTCACTGAAACTTTTGAGTGTTTATGTTATTTTTACACCATCGATGTCAGAGCTGGTTATTAGACTGACTCTGAGGTTTCTGAACTTTTGGACTACAAAGTGTATTTTCAAGGTGTTTTTTTCTCATGGGATCAATATTCCATGAAATTCTCACCAGCATTACAAACAACAAATGAAGCTAATGTGGGTTCAGCGGGTTTTAAAATGGGACTTTGTTGCATTGAGTGAATTTTTCAGCTGCATAACAAATGAAGAGTTTGGAATGGGTTTGAATGGAGACGCTGCATCTCATCAGGAGGACATTCAGACATAAAGACGTCCTGTTGGGATTCTTCTTAAAGCTGCAGCCATGTTTAATTTTTGTTTTTCTTTAGTTTTCATTTTGTATACATTATTTGTCATCTAATAAAATGAACTTGCCTTTGTTGTGTTAGAGATTAAACTAACAATGAAACATAAAGACAGAAAGAACAGACATGTTTGTCTCAGATTCATTTTTTAAGTGACTGATCAGAGACTGGTGTTATTATTTAGTTTAGTTATTGATGCTGTTAAAATAAACCTCCTGGTTCATCTTCAGTCAAACATTTCTTGGTGGAGTTGGAAGAAATTAAAAACTGACAAAACATCAGAAATAAAGAAGAGTTTATGTTTGATTCGACTAAACTAAATATTGATTTGATCATTTGCAAACTTTTATTAAAAATATATATTTTAATAAAACAAATACATTCCGGACAAGTTTTAAAATACTTAATATTCTTTTTAAATATATCAAATATGATTCTGTTTCAAGATAATTTGTTTTATTTCTGCATCCTTTTTTTGTGGTTTGTTTGTTTAACTAAACTATGATGGTCAGAAAATATTGTAGAGGCGGATTGTTTTAATCATAAAAGTTATTTATGACAGCAAACCAAAGCCAAATATTAGAATGAAACTATTCATGAAGTTATCAGAGGGAGAGCTGATCCAGTCGCTGAGCTGCTCTTTGTTCCTGATTTATCCGGTTAATGAGGAGACGCTCAGGAGAATCACGTCGCTCCAAACGAAGCGAAGGAGCCTCGGGTTTTAACAGCGAATCAGATTCACCCACAAATGATTTTATATCCGCTCCGTTTCAACAATAACACCGTCTATTATATATATACGTTTATTCTCACTACACATAACATAAATAATTAATATTAGCCTGCTTTAATGTTGTACTGTTCAGGATTTTAACCTACTTTTAAATCAAATCCAGATCGACTCCATTTGATTTAATTGAAAACTCTCTTTTGCGCCTCAAAACATCAAATTGATCAAATATTAAAATTAAACGAAAATTTTTCGATTAATTAAAATCTGATCATCTTATAGGAAAGTGGTGAGATGAACGAGCATTGAGGCTCAAAAAACTCAACGTTTCATTTGTTTTTTATTCATCCATTTGTAAGATTTTTATTAAAAAACACATTTATAGTTTTCACGCAGACCGTGCAGGTTTTATCTCGTTTTTTTGTGTAATTAAAATGAATTTATTGTTTTGTTTTGTTTTTTACATCGGACTTCTGCAGAGTCTGAACACAATAAAAACACGGAGCAAAGGGATGAAATAAACGCGGCGCATTTTAAAGTAGTAAATATAAATATCCGCACATTGAGTGTCTGATACTTAACATTTTACACGAGCGTTTCTCTACAGGAAAAGTGGAAACTCCTCTGTGTCTTTATAGATTCACCACATCACCTGATACTCGCATCAGAAAACCTACAAGTCGAATCGATATCAGCTGAAAAGTAAGAGGAAAATAGCAGAAAGAGGAGAAATACCTGCTGTCCTGAAATAATAAAAACAAGGAGGAAAATCATTAACATCGGTGGCGCCGCAGGGTTAATATTTCAATCAATGTCAAGCACCGGAAATAAAATGATGTATCGCACTTTGTGCCGCTGGAAGCTGCAGGATGAAACCCAGAGATCCTGGAGGGAGTCAGGGGGCGAATTCCTGGACCAACAGCGACATCATGAGGCCGCAGGAGGAGAACTACACGCTGCAGCTTCCAGGAGTCAGTCAGTTTGAGCAGATTAATACCAATCAGCTTCTAGTAGGAGGTTAACTAGACTAACACTAAAGTGAAGGGACTCTGGGTGGGTAGACTGGTAGAAACCTAGATATTAGACCTAATGCTATACAAAACACCCAACTGATGACATCATTTAGTTTCTGTATCGAAGTTCACAAAAAGTTTGGGATATTCATCTTACTGGTGAAATTTATTGAAAGTATAAAGCATTCACTACAGTGCTTATATCATGCGAGTAGGGCATTTAAGTAGAAGTATGCAGTGATGTTTTGATCTCAATCAATTTATTGAAACAAAAGCCAACAACAGGTGGGGATACCCCAACAAAAATGTTAATGTCAGTATGCCAGTCTACAGGGTTAATGAAAAGTCACTCAGTCCCATCTGCTGCTTGGATCCAGAATACCATGTTTGCAACTTCTGAGTCTCTGGTCCGGTGTCCTGAAGTCTCACAAAGTCACGTATCTCACGAGGGTTAGGCTAACCCAATGTGGCTAGCTGTTATACTAGTTAGAGTCCTCCTTTTTTTGATCTCTCCCTGCTTGAACACAGCTGATTTCTTTGAAGGAGTAAATAACCGCTCCTGTAGAAAGCAGTGAAGGTTGAGGAGACATGCCAACAGTTAGATTTAGGTGTTTCTGAGCAGAAACAATGGTGCTAACATTTTTATGGCAGTGATTTAAAACAGACACTAGGGGGAGCCAAAACAAACAAAACTGCATAGAATCCCTTTAAACATTTTTAATGTTCAGATTGTTACTAACATGAGTTAAAGCCTTTTTAAAATGTAAAAGATTCTGTCTAATCCATGTATTAGTTTTATATAAACCAGGTTTGAATTTCCTAAATGGAACCATAAACCCTCACTGACACTTACTAAAAGGCAGACTTGTGAGCACCGTTCATAAACCCTGACTCAATTCAGCAGCTTTACTGAAGACAGAGTGAACCAGAATCTGTTCTTGCTGCTAATGAAGGACTAGAATTTATTTTCAAGAAAGTAGAAAAAATTGACCAGCAGGGAATTTGATGCTTTTCTGTTAATAAGCCAAGTGCACAAGACCCCTTGATGTTTATTTTTGAGCAGTACAAATACAACAAATCAATATAAAACATTTTTTGCAATATTTTATATAAAAAATGATATTATTGTGGCCCTCATCTTGAAAGGTTTGGACACCCCTGCTCTACACAGTGACTCAGCTGATTCCATAGGTTTTTTTATGGGATTCAGGTCTGGAGAAAGTGCAGGACACTCTTATCTGAGGTACCTCAGTCTCCAGCAGGCACCTCAATGACCTGGGGCATTGTGGGCCATGAAGATGAAATGAGGCTGCATAGGATCAATGACTGGATTAAAGATCTGGTGATGCCCTACAATACAGTGCTGCCAGGTCAGAGCTGAAGAGGGGCATCAGAGAGGCCAAGGTGGCTTACAGGAGGAGGATCAAGAGCCACTCTGACAGCTCAAACCCACAACGTGCATGGCAAGGAATACGGCATATCACAAATCAAACCAATACCAACTCACCATCCAACACCAGTGCCAGGCTGGCTGAAGAGCTCAACAACTTCTTCAGCCACCATGAGGTGATGACTGCTAGAACCGTGACCCCCAGCTCCAGCTCCAGAACCAACAAGCAACAGCCAGGTGCTCATCCTACAAACTGCTGAGGTACAGCGCACACTCAGAGGCGTCCACATAGCTGGTCTAGATGGTGTTCCAGGAAGGGTGCTACGTGACTGTGCAGTGGAGCTGGCTGAGGTCTTACAGACATCTTCAACATATCTCTGTCCCAGTGCTCTGTCCCCACCTGTCTAAAAACGTCCACAATAGTACCAACACCCAAAAAGTCTGCAACAACGAGCTACAATGACTACAGGCCTGTAGCATTAACAGCCCTCATTATGAAGTGCATGGAGAGACTAGTGCTGAAACACATCAAGGCTGCTCTCCCCCCCACACTGGACCCCCACCAATATACCTACAGAACCAACAGATGACGCCATTTCCACCACCCTCCACACCGTTCTGGTACACCTGGAACAACCAGGTACATATGCTAGGCTGTTGTTGTGGACTACAGCTCTGCATTCTACAGCATTCTCCCCGAGAGAGACCTTGGCCTCGAACACAACATCTGCCACTGGATACAGGACTTTCTAACAAACAGACCAGTCTGTTAAAATAGGCCCCCATGCTCCTCCTCCCTGTCCCTCAGCACAGGAGCCCCACAAGGCTGCGTCCTGAGTCCTTTTACTGTTTCTTTATACCTTTACCTTGGATGCCTTAATTGACTGTGTGTGCGAAAGAAGCGTGTGTGTGTGTGTGTGTGTGTGTATGTGTGTGTGTGTGTGTGTGTGCGTGCGTGCATGCATGCGTGTGTGTGTGTGTGTGCGTGCGTGCGTGCGTGTGTGTGTGAGCGAGCGCGCGTGTGTGCATGTGTGTGTGTGACATCTATTTTAGTCTATTCTTACAACCTGTTTATGAGAGCTGTCTTGAGCGAGCATTTTGTTGCACATCTGTGTAATGACAATAAAACAATCTTGAATCTTGAATGATGCTATCCAGGTAGTATGGGCCTGTCTCAGAGACATTGCTGTATTGACTAGAGACACCTGTCTACACTGTAACACCTCCACCACCAAAGATTGGTCTGGAGACAACAGTAACTGATGCATAGTGTCTCTTTGAAGTCATTTCTGACTTTTATCAGTGAACAGCACTGAGGTCCACCGGTCCCTCATCCAGTATAAATGCTTCTTGGCCCATGCAAGATGATGACACCTGTACCTGGTGTAGTCAGGTACCCTGCAGGTCATCTAGCACAGTGGTCCCCAAACTTTTTTTCGCCATGGACCATTGTTGCCAAGCAATACGTCTACGGACCGGTCGGTGGGTCCGGGGGTGGAATGGGGGTGACCGCGGAACAAATCGCTCCTTTGCCTGCAGCGCTGCAGGATAGTATTGAAGGGGATCATTTTTCAGATCAGCAGAAAGAAAAGAAAAGACAATAAAACTTTGCTGTCTTTATTTTGTAGAACACTGTGCAACTTTTTTCTGCTCAGTGCTCATTAAATAGTTACAAACAACAGTTAACTCAAGATGTCAATCCAACGTTTAAATACAATTTAGAATCATATAAAAACAAATTAAAGGGAAGACAGACTCCTATGCACCTCTCACGGGTCAGACAGAGAAATAACCCGGTTTCTGTAGGACAATCTGCTCCCTGCCGTCAGGTGCAACTGGAACAGGTGAGGGGGGGGCGTGAAGATTGAGGCGCTTCTCTGTGGCTCCTGATGGAGCACCTGTTATAATATTAACGTTCATTAGCTCAAAAAAAAGGCCAACATGACACGTTATCTTAGACAGAACTAGATGAGTCTGGTTTCTCCATCAGAGAGAAGAATGATCCAGGTGACAGAGATGAAGGATTCAGCGTGCACTAGGGGTTGCATGAACCAGTCGACAAAAGTTGTGAGACGTCATTTAGGCGAACTAATTTTACTGTCGATCACGTGAGATTTTATTTTGAAGGGGCTGATCCTTTGATTAGTTTCGGGGCGATCAGTCTATCAATAAAGTGAGTTTTAGTAAGACTGGATGTCATTTTTGGGCTGCATGGTGCACAATTGTTGGCTCTGTTGCCTCGCAGCAAGAAGGCTGCAGGTTCAAATCCCGGCTGTGGTCTTTCTGCGTGGAGTTGCATGTTCTCTCCATACATGCGTGGGTTTTCTCTGGGTACTCTGGTTTTCCCCACAGATCACAACATGCCCTCTAGGGTCCAGGATCCTGGACTCCCTTGTAAAAAAGATTCTGAATCTCAATGGGACTTTCCTGGTTAAATAAAGGTTAATTAAAGCCGCACTCTGGATTATTTCAGCAAGAGAGCAGTTTTTGAATCTAGTGTCCAAAGGCTCCTCCTCAAAACATCTCGACACGCGCGTCCGGTCGCGTGTGCGCGCGTGCACACTTCGGGCATAAGCTGTACAGCTCAATGTATAGGGTTTAATCACTCACAGTTCACAATCTTATTCCAACAACACTACGAGGGTCTGATGAGCCCTCTCTGTCCCTGCTGCTTCTGATATTAGCTCTGTTAGCAGAGAGCTGCTGCTGGACTCTGAAGCTGAACTTGACTCGGCCCTGGATGAACTTTCTGACCAAAATAAACGCGTAACCCTGTCAAGCCTTGCCATTCTGTGAGGTGAAAGGTTTAAAAATAAAAATAAATCCATCTTTAGCTGGGGAATGGGTAGGTTTTTAGTAGAAATGAGCTGTGAGTCCTCAGTGAACTAGACGGTAAACAGAGAAACACATGGAGCGTCCTGTACGACAGCGCCCCCTACTGGTACAGGTTTGGTCGATGCGCGTGCATGTTGAGAGAATGCAGACATTTGAATTTCATTGGCTGAAAAATGTCGGCGGCAAGAAATAATGCAAAGGGGTCTCTAGGAGGAAGGAGGGTCTTCATCAGAATGACAGATGTTGTGGAACTCAACCCATAGATCATAGTTTAGACCTGAAATATCATTTAAAACATTTAGAAAACTTTGATACAGAGAAAAATAATCCAGAGAGCCGCTTTAACTAATACATTTTTATGTTGAGGCAGGAGGAGGAGTCATCGGCAGCTGGCTGTCACTAATAAAGTAACTAAAAATAACTAGTAATCTAACTTAGTTACTTTTAAAATCAAGTAATCAGTAAAGTAACTAAGTTACTTTTTAAAGGAGCAATCAGTAATCAGTAGTCCGATTACTTTTTCTAAGTAACTGTGGCAACACTGGTTCTAATTGAACCAGGACATTAATTGGTCCATTCATGGATCAAGTGTAACCAGATCACTTTAGCGTTGTGCTAGGTAATGATTAAGGATTTTCCGTGACACAGTTCATTGGTTTTTCCTTGTATTTTTGGTCAAACACTGATGGAAACAAACAAAACAGGAAAATAGCATGTTATGGATTGTCCCCACCAAATTACACAAAACAAAACAGTAAACGTTCTGGTGTGCACGGTATGCTATTATAAAGTCCTGGTACGCTGAGGGGTAAAATTTAAAACTAACACAATATAACTTATATTGTATTTTATACAATATAACACAACTCTCCTGATATCCAGGTGGTTCAGCATGATGTGCTATGGATATGGCATCTTCTGTATGTTCTGTGAGCAAACTGACATGGATCAAATGTGGGAGGAAAACTTGTCTTCTTTCAAAGCACTTAATGATGGGTGTCTGGGCTACAGGTCATTTGGCCTGTTAGTAGCAGATTTGTGGGGTAGGAGGATGGTGGTGGAGGACTTTGCAGGTTAATGCAGACCCACTGGTCAACTCAGGCCTTGAGTGTTTTCTGAGAACCAGCTGCTTTCTGACTTTACTGACATTAGCACCTTTTCCTATGTTAAAAGTGAGTGTAGGTGTTTGAGGCTGAGCTGGTCTCACTGTGAGTCGTGTTACCTCAGAGGGGAAAGAAGCAAAAGTCTACTTGTGTGACTTTTTGCATCTAATCAAAATTCAGGAACTGAGTCTTCCTAAAGCTTTTATAGGCAAGTGACCTGTTTGATCACTTGTTTTAAAGTTTGATTTGCAGTCTAAACCTAAAACTTTTACAAAAACCTCAAAAGACCGTATAAAAAAGTAACTCATGTTTGGTACGAACATTTAGAAAAGGAAACTAAATTATTTTAAAAAATCATTTATATAAAAAAAAGAAATTATAAAAAATGAAAGTTCAAATGTTTAAAAATGTAAACTTTCTCATTTTTCTTTCATTATTTATATTTAGATTCTCCACAGCCAATCATCTGTCTCCATCTAACTCTGTCCTCTACATCCTCTACTCTCCACCAATCAGCTTCATGTCCTCTTTCACTGAATCCATAAATCTCCTCTTTGGTCTCCTGCCTGGAATTCCCACCTCAGCATCCTTCTATTCATATATTCACTATCCCTCCTCTACAGGTCCAAACCATCTCTGATCTGATCTCCTAAACATCTAACATGGTCTGTCTCTCTGATGGACTCATTCCTGATCCTGTCCTTTTGTCTGCTAAAGAGAATCTCAGCATTTTAATCTCTGCTACCTCCAGTTCTACCTCCTGTCTTCTTCTCAGAGCCACATTATCTAGACCACAGCATCTCTGGTCTCACCACTGTCTTCTACATCTTCCTTTTAATCTTGCAGAAACTCTTTAATCACACATCACCTCTGACACTTTTCTCCTCCCATTCCAACCTACATTAAGGATATTCAGGAAAAGGCCATTGAAAAAGTGTTGGACTGGACTGAGGCTGGAATTAGAGCATCGAGACCCACCACACACATCCTGGAAATGGTCTTCAAATGTCATATTCCTCTTGTCAAGCTGCTCCTGAACAACAAACTACGTCAGAACCTCTCACCTGGGCTAAAGAATAAAAGAACTGGTCCAAAGTCCTCTGTTCTGATGAGAGACAATTTTACATCTCATTTAGAAACCAAGGTCCCAGAGTCTGGAGGACGAATGGAGAGCCAAACATTTACAACAATTAAAGAGATTTTGGAGCACTTCATGATTTCTTCAGCAGATCAGCATTTTGGAGATGCTGACTTCATTTTCCAGCAGGACTTGACACCTGCCCACACTGCCAAAAGTACCAAAACCTGGTTCAGTGACCATGGATTACTGAGCTCTGATTGGCCAGCAGACTGTCCTGACCTGAACCCCACAGAGAATCTATGGTCACTGCCAAGAGAAAGATGAGAGACATGAGAGTGAACAATGGAGAAGAGCTGAAGGAAGCTATTGAAGCATCCTGGTCCTCCATAAGACCTCAGAAGAGCCACAGGCTGATAGCATCATGCCACGCCGCATTGAGGCAGGAGTTGATATAAAACAGGCCCAAACCATGAAGTACTGAGTACATACTGTATGCATGACTATACTCTACAGAGGTCCCACATTCCTCTATTTAAAATACTTGTTTTATTGATTTCATGTAATATTCTAATTTTATGAGATTTTGAATTTGGGGTTTTCATGAGCTGTAGCCATGATCATCAAAATTATAACAAATACAGGCTTGAATTATCTGACTTTGCATGTAATGAGTCTGTCTCATACTGTACATTAGATTCACCTTTAGGTTAAATTACTGAAATAAATTAACTTTTGTATGATAATACAATTATAATTTTTAGTTTCAGCTGTACCTTAATCAAATTCTGTCTGTGGCTGGAATAAGTTTCTGCCCAGTCCCTCACTGAACCATTTAGGAATTTTACATTTCAACCATCATGTATCATTGAGGACTACTAAAAGAATTAGGTTTCTTTTCTCTTTATTTAGTTAATTGTTTATTTTATATGCTCAACATGTTGCATTAAATTGCATCAAGTAAATAGTACTACCATCACTAAATGTCTATGTATAGAACAAAAATAACATTAAGTGAATATTCAGTCCAGTATAATCTAGTTTATCTGGACCTGTTAGCAGGTGCTTGTCTTTCAGTCAGAATCAGGTCTCTGTTCAGCTTTGAAATCTCTTCATGTCAGTCAGTAGAACTGGAGTGACCAGCTGTTTATATTGGTGCTGTGGTACAGCTGTAGAGAACCAGTCTTGCATGCAGGAGCCTAGGGTTCAAATCCCAATCTGAGCAGATGATGAAATTATATTTTTGTATGTGCCCCTTTTTCAACTTTGAGCACCTGCCCCTTCAAAGGTCTCTGCACGGCCCTGGTCTCTGGGTGGGCACACTCAATGGCACCTGGGGGAGGTGGATCTTGCCAACCATCCTCATCTCCGGTGCCATCAGTGCCCACTTCTACATTACATGTAAACACTTAAAGCGGCTCTCTGGATTATTTTTCTCTGTATCAAAGTTTTCTAAATGTTTTAAATGATATTTCAGGTCTAAACTATGATCTATGGGTTGAGTTCCACAACATCTGTCATTCTGATGAAGACCCTCCTTCCTCCTAGAGACCCCTTTGCATTATTTCTTGCCGCCGACATTTTTCAGCCAATGAAATTCAAATGTCTGCATTCTCTCAACATGCACACACATCGACCAAACCTGTACCAGTAGGGGGCGCTGTTGTACAGGACGCTCCGTGTGTTTCTCTGTTTACCGTCTCGTTCACTGAGGACTCACAGCTCATTTCTACTAAAAACCTACCCATTTCCCAGCTAAAGATGGATTTATTTTTATTTTTAAACCTTTCACCTCACAGAATGGCAAGGCTTGACAGGGTTACGCGTTTATTTTGGTCAGAAAGTTCATCCAGGGCCGAGTCAAGTTCAGCTTCAGAGTCCAGCAGCAGCTCTCTGCTAACAGAGCTAATATCAGAAGCAGCAGGGACAGAGAGGGCTCATCAGACCCTCGTAGTGTTGTTGGAATAAGAGTTGTGAACTGTGAGTGATTAAACCCTACACACTGAGCTGTACAGTTCATGCCCGCAACGTATATGCGCCGTATGCACGTGCGCACACGCGACCGGACGCGCGTGTCGAGATGTTTTGGGGAGGAGCCTTTGGACGTTAGATTCAAAAACTGCTCTCTTGATGAAATCCTCCAGAGGCTTTAAGGTCTGGGGCAGTGACGGCATGCTGCCCCCCCCCCCCCCCCCCCCCCCCCCCCCC
>SSNR01000077.1:1239391-1249544 GCA_006937965.1 Callopanchax toddi
CCCCCCCCCCCCCCCCCCCCTACACACACACACACACACACACACACCTTTTTTAATTAGTGGTGGTGGGCAGAGATTCATTTTTTTAACAAGATTAATCTCACCTTAATCTTGGAATTTAATTTATTAAGTTAAATAAATGTGTTCAACTGAATAAAAAACAGCAAAATGTCCACATAAATAGCCCCCAAACACACTCAGTGTTATGAAATGAACAGTGTATATTTTGTATTCATATTTTTTCATATATTATGTACTTCAGTGAGTGCCTTATTATTACTTATTTATTCTACTTTAATTATATTGTTTGCACTTTTGAAAAACTTGAACTTTTCTTGATTTTTAATTTTGATTTATTTTATTCAAATCTTTTTAAACAAACAAACAAAATAAACATACATTTATTTGTTTATTATTTTGTTTTCTGGTAAAAGTTTCAGGTTTATGCTGCAAATCTAAATTTAAATCAGACCCAAGTTATCAAATATGGCCGCTCACTTTATAAAAGATTAATATTACAAATAACAAAAATGCATATTAATGTTTTTATTATAATTTAGCTTGTATTATGTGTTTATGTTGCTTTTTTTGAGGGGTTTAGCAGCTTTCTAAGCAGCTGTTCTGACTGAGGGTTGTTGGTCTCAGAGCAATATAAAATCATCCAGAAGAGGGCAGTAACACAACGTGTATGATGCTGTTGATGTTTGCTGCAGATAGAAGAAGAAAATCAACGAAGAAGAAGAAGTTACAACAGCATGGCAGCGGGCTGTTTGTATCGATTTCAACAGCTTTAATATCAGGCTTCTAACCGACCTGGGATCAGAGGAAAAGGCGCTCAGAGCCTCTGATGGAGGCTATTGAGGAGCTGCTGAGCGCGTTTTCACAGGAGGCTCACGGTGAGCGGATCCACTGATCCTGGTTCAGTACTAATACTTATGTTAATTATGTGAACTAGTCATCAGGCTGACCGGTGATCGGTTGTCTGTCTCAGAACTGTACCTGAACGAGTCGGTGCCCAGGCTGGACGGAGCACCCGAACCGCTGCAGTTCTACCGGGACTGGATTGGCCCAAACAAGCCCTGCGTCATCCGCAACGCCTTCAGCCATTGGCCCGCTCTGTCCAGGTGGACTCCGAACTACCTCAGGTAGCCCATCCCAACCTGATAGGATTCACCCCACTTTACTGTAAAAGGCTGGTGTCAACAATATTTATTTTTCTTTTTACTGCCTTTGAAAACTAAAATAATATAATTCCAGCAAAAATCAAATGTACAGCAGGTTGTTTATAAGGCAAATAATTATTTTCATATGTTTCTTTTTCATGAAGATATTTTTTTAGTTTTGAAGTTGACCTTTAAAGGGAGTTATTGAAACACTTGAAAATTGTTATTGTGGATAAAAGGACGTTTTCAGTTATTTTTATTTAACAATTTATTTTAGTCGATTTACAGGTTTTTTTGTTTGTACTTTAAAAAAACTTCTAGAAACCTTGCACCTTTTTTAAACTTTTTAAAGACAAATTTAACGTTTTTGTAAAAGTTTTAGGTTTAGTCTATAAAAATGTAACCTGATCAGTTTGCTGTCTGCAGAGAGAAGATTGGGTCAAAGGTCATTAGCGTGGCAGTGACTCCTAATGGCTATGCCGACGCGGTTGCAGGTGATCGGTTTGTCATGCCGGAGGAACGACAGATGAGTTTTTCTTCTGTGCTCGACATAATTGAAGGAAAGGTGAGAGGGTTGCAGGAGACACTCCTGGCTCACACGTTTCAGTCGATCCTGTTCTGACTCACTGTTGAACTGAATGTTTCAGGTGCAGAAAAATGGAGTGTTCTACGTCCAGAAGCAGTGTTCCAACCTGCTGCAGGAGCTGCCTGAGCTCATTGATGACCTGGAACCTCACATCGCCTGGATGAGCACGGCACTCGGTGAGATCACACTACTGAGCATACTCAGAAGGACACCTGTCTAATCTCTAGTCTGTGTGGGGATTCAGACTTTTGAATTTGGGGATTATCAAGTATAATCCGTTATTGCAGTCTGTTAGTCCAGGTAAAATATGGAATGGAATCCACAGCATTTGGAATCAGCTGACTCTCCCTAATGAACAGCTCAAACTCCCTGGAATCAGATGACCAAACAGTTTTAGGGTTTACAGACAGAAGGTTGATGGTTCAATGCCCAGGGGATTATAGATATGAGAGCAAATAAAACAAAAGCACCTAATTTACTGGTCTGCCAACAATCGTTGAATTGGATCTGTAGGGTTGCCGGGCTCAGTCTTAGAGATCCAGTTTCCAACATTTCAAAGCAACAAATCCAGTTCATTCTGGTCCAGACTCAGGACAACTGATTACAGTAAATGTGATTCAGTTGTAGTAAAATTAGATTTAGATCGCACTAGCAGGACACCCCACTGCAGGGATTTGATCCTTCCTGGACTGGGAATGCCAGAAGGGGTTTTACTTGAGAGAGGAACCTTCATGACTCATCATCACATATGTAAACATAGCCACCAGTGACATCACTCATAGCAGGTGGTCTCTAGAAACAGGAAGTAGTCCTCAAACTGCAGAAATGCTCATGGCTAGTCAGATCAGGAAAGACGCTGCTGCAGCATCATGACAAAATAGCTGCTAATTTTTAGGTGTTTGAAACAACTCTTCTATTTTGTAAACCTCCACACTAAAGCATGAGACTGTTTATGGTGTTTATGCTGCAGCAGCAGCACAGATTAGCATATTAATTCAGATGTTATTCATTTAAAACAAACTAAACAGAACAACCAAACATTCCTTAAACCAGTAGTGTCCAGTCCTGGTCTTTGAAGGCTGGTATCCTGCATGTTTTAGAGCAGGGGTGGGAAACCTGGTCCTTGAGGGCCACAGTCCTGCATATTTTAGTGGTTTTTTTCTCTTCAACACACCTGATCTAAATTAGTGGGTGATTAGGAGCCTTCTGGTTGCCTTGAAGGCTCACTGATGAGATAATTCAACATTTAAATCAGGTGTGTTGAAGAGAGGATACCTCTAAAACACACAGGACTGTGGCCCTTGAGGACCAGGATTCCCCACCCCGGTTTTAGAGGTTTCTCTGCTTCAACACACCTGATTTCAGTCAGTGGTTGATTAAAGGCTTTCTGCAAAGGTTGAAGACCTAAAGGGCAGGGGCCTCATTTATAAAACTTTGTGTAGAATCCTTACTAAAAACATACTTGAGCTCAGCAAAATAAATTTCAGTTCTGCAAAGTCTATTTCCGATTTTAAAAGCTCTGCGTACGCACAGATCGACTCAGTTCTGCATTATAAATAACTCAGACGTAGAACAACACGGACTGCTTTATTCACACCAGTTACTTTAAGTACATGTCTATTTCCAGATAAACCCTAAACATTTTCATTGATCTCTGAAACCCCCCCAGACGCTCCGGACAGAACATGAATACTTTACTGTATGGTTAATCAATGCAAAGTACCTCATGAATAATGCATATAGATAAGCTGGTGGATTTTTGGTTTTTAACAGTAAATCATGACAGCAGAGAGGTTTAGAAAACGGAGGTGGTTGTGGTGGAAAAAAGAAACTTCCGCGTATTCGTGATGCGTCAACATGATTTAAGAGCAGGATTTAAGAGAAACATTTAACGAAAACATTTAATTAAATTTAATTCAAAGGGGGAAGAAACATCATGTTGTTCATCCTATCAAACAAACAGTCAACCTGTCGGACAATTCGCTGCTTGCAAGGAACCTGAGAACGGTCCGAAGCTGCAGCGGTGCCGGTGACACCGGGTTTTGCTGATTCCTTTGGTTCGACTGATGAAATACTGTGCCCAGTTCAGCACATAGATCCATAGGATGCTCTAGAAGTCCAGTCCTCGAGAGCCACTCTCCTGGAACCTTTGCTCAAACACACCTGAATCCCCTCGTCAGCAAACCATTCAGCTCTGCAGAGGCCTGGTAACGAGCCGTTCATTTGATTCAGGTGTGTTGGAGAAGGGCTGCATCTAAAAGTTCCAGGTAGTGAGGACTGGATTTGGCCACCCCTGCTGTAGAAAATCTAAATCAGCTGATCAGCTCTAAAAAATCCCCCCCATCCAGAGTCTGCCTTATACTATCTGAGCTTCAAGGAGCGCAGCACCTCCATGCACATGTGTCACTGCAGGATTCATGTCTCAGTAATCACAATAACTACACACCTGATCACAATTAATGCACCAATAAATGCAGTTGCTTTATAAACCGAAGACATCTGTATGAACATAATGTGACATAACTCCTAAATGCAACATATTTTTGTTCAGATTTTCATTTTTAGCTATTTATTGGAATAGTCTGTTTCTAAAAGCTCAATTACATAAATATTGCACAATATAACGCTCCTCGTCCATGTACTGGCGGTTGTTTGTGTTTGCTGTACTAGTAGCGGTTTAGCCTATTGTCGTAATTACTGCATCATAAAGTAGTCCACAGTGTCGTGACACACACGTCTCAGCCACGCCTTTTTTCCAGTCGTCATGTATCTTTAGCGCCGTGGCGTGTACCAGCACATCTGGATGTGACGTGGCGGTCCTCGGGGGACAACTTTAATCGACTACAATAGTTTGTATTCAAAATTACGGCTCGGGCGTTATGTTTATGATGCTTTCTGTGGGACCCAGGCTTGAGGGTCTACAAGTCTGAAAACGTGTCTTAAATTCACTCTTTTTTGTCTCATCAGTTGTGCTACCAAGTTTCCCGTCTCCAAAATGTTCTTTCACAAGGTTCAGAGTTTGCGTAAAGTTACACACGTTTTTTTCGTAACATTTTCTTTTATGAATCCCAAAGTTTGTAAATAGTGACTTATGCAACTTTCAGGCTCGTTTTTTGCCTAAGCAAGTTTTATAAATGAGGCCCCTGGTGATGCATGCAACCATTGAGTCAGGTGTGTTGGAGCAAGAAAACAAAATAATGCTAAATACCAGGCCTCCAGGACCAAGTTTGGACACCTCTGGCTTAAATGCTGTTGTCATTTTTTATAGAGGAAGGAAACTTCAACAGCTGGTTTAAACCAGGTGACTTCACTAGAACAGTTTCCATTCTCTTTATTTTGCTTCAAGGATTTTTGTAATGAACTAATGTGAAGACTTGTTTCAGATCTCATGTTTTGGGTATCATATTTGTTCTCATCACTGGGTTAACTGTTTCTTTGGTTTCGTCTTTTAGGAAAGAAACCTGATGCAGTGAATTTTTGGCTCGGAGAAGAAAAGGCCATCACATCTAGTAAGACCTCAACTTCACACAACTTCTGTTTGCATGCTTGGTATTAATATGGTAAATGTAGAGTTTAAAGGAGGACTAGGAGGGGTGTGAATGTGTGTGTGTGGGTGCGGAGTTGTGCTTGGCATCACCGGCGCTTGATGACCTCTTGCTCGGTGTTTGGGCAGAGCCTTGGGTACTGGGGTTGATGGCCACTGGCTGGTCCTACATCGAAGGCGGTGACTGGGGGACTCATGGCTTCTCATCTGTCTGTAATGATTATTTTGCTGGTGTTCCTCTACTTTCTTGCTAGCCCCTCTTATCCCCTGAGTTTGTGACCATCTCCTGGGCTCTCTGGTTGCTGTCCATCTACTTGAGGCTGTCAGGTCCTTTGGTGCATGTTACCCCCTCGCTCTTGAGCTCACTAGACCAGGGTCATGATGGGGCGGCCCCTCCCTCTCCCTACACCTTCACAAACCACTCTTGGTGACAAATGTGCACAAAAACACACATTATTACAAACATATAAACATTCAAGCTCTTACAAACTCACAAACACCTAGACACACAAAGATATTGACACAGAAATGGACACAAAACACACACATTCCAACACAAACAGAGTAATATTCATATATAAAATCATTAAACACAAACATGTTAGAATGAATAGGACAGATAAAAACTGAAAAGATTTAACCCAGTGGTTCTCAATTATTTTCTGTCAGGCTTATGAGCATAGGGGAGGGTGAAAGTGGGAATTTTGTGGCCACATACGTATGTATACATACACATACATATACATCAGTACAACGTTGTGGGATTTGTTCTGTGTATTTGACCCATCTCCAAGGAGCAGAGGGCAGACATTCTCAGTGACAGACAGTTTGGGGTTCTGTAGCTGAATGATACTGGGGTTTGAACCGGGGTCTTCCATATGGAGGGCAGATTCTCATCCCTCTAGACCACAGTCGCCTCTGCATACTAGATGCAAAGGTGCACTTCACACCCCGTCCTTGTATGAATGTTCCCCCCCATCCTCAGGGTGTGTGTCTGTGCAGTTGGTTGGCAGCTGGACCGAGGACCAGGTTGCACGAGTCGTGGCTGCAAGTGCGGGACACGCCCCCACCCACTGAGTGATGGACTGCAGTGTCCACCTCGCTGCTCCCAGACCGTGAGACCGTGATGATCTCCTGTCATGTTTTCTATTGATTACCCCTTTTTGACCATTCAACCTCCACCCACCAGAGCTGCTGCTACCGCCGAGAAAGAATACAAGCAGATTTTCATCTGATTCCCAGCCTTTCCAGACCATTTTCTGCCAACTAAAGTGACTAACTTCTCCATCTAACCTCCCCGCTCTGGGTTGCCAGACACTCAATGTTATCAGCACAAAAGTCCGTAAAAACCCGCTGCAACACAAAAACGCGCCCAAGCATGAATATTAACACTGATCCAAAAAGTCCTCCTGCCTCTCATGCCCCCTATTTGAGAAGTACTGGCTTTACCTTCTATATACTGTATATCCATAATCATATCTGAAATCTTTCCAGCAACTTTCAGTCATAGCAGCCGTTTCCCACTACAACTTTTTAACCAGATCATCAGGATTAGTACCCAGTCGGACTGGAACTAAGGACTATTTTGATAGTAGCCTAATCAGTGTTTTTGTTTCCTGATTAGTCAGTGATTATTTCAATCAATCTCTGCTTCCTGTGGGTCCATAATAAACAATGCTGCCCCCAGAGGTCATGTAGTGCGTTGCATTTATAAAACCAATACGAAGAAGAAAAGAAAACGGTATGTTTTCTTTGTAAGAGGACCTGTCTCTTCAAGGCTCTGTTAGACAGGTCAACAACAAAATATCCATTAACTATTTGTTTTTCAGTCGACATGCTGATGATGCCAACAAATTGTTTACCCCTAGTGCTAGTGGGTCAAACTGTTGCCAACTAGTTTTGGTGACATAAAGTGAAACAAGCGATTATAACTTTAAACTAGATCTAACGACATTGCCTCGTTTTGCCCTGTTAAGCTGGATTTCAAACAGACAAGTTGTTTTCAGTCAGGTGTTTTTTTGTTTTCTTACAGTGCACAAAGATCCCTATGAGAATCTTTACTGTGTCATTTCTGGAGAGAAACACTTCATCCTGCTCCCACCCACTGACCGACCCTTCATCCCCTACGGTAACCACAGCAACCGATCTACATCACTAACTCAGACAACCAATTTTAATCGTTTGTTGTAACTATAGCAACTATCCTGTGTTTGTTTGTTTGTTTTTTGTTAACTACAGCAAGCACTGATCGATCAGTCACTATGAGTAACATTAAGCATGTACAGTATTTGTCACCGTTTTTATCAACAGTTTGCACAACTACTGGCCATAACAACCACTGGTTGTAACCTATAACAACTAATAAACAATGGTTTTTACAAGAACGCTGATAATAAACTGCTCTTTTTCTTCATTTCCTGAAAAGTAGCATTTTTGGCGATACAAGCTTTTTGACTGACAGCAATGATAAATCACGTTGTATTTTATCATTAGTCTCTCGGTGCTTTGTTATTCACCGTTGCTGGTATTTTAAATGATTTTCTATTTGTAGTAATAGTCGAGTTTTTTAAAAACTGGAGTGGCTGACTAATATGAGTGGGAGGAGTTGTTTGAAGCTGTCTGACTCTTAAGGCTTCGTCCTGTTTTCAGACACAACACACAGATGGCTGTCTGTTCATCTCCCACCGTTCACTGTTCTACAAACCGAGAGAGAGAGAGATTCCTGATCTTTCTCCAGAAACATTCCCTACCTACCTCCTATAGTATCTAACCCCAGTCCCCTTGTAGTTACCATAGCAACCTCCACTCATACATGGTAATAATCCACCTAATGTAACTTTAGTGCCCATCTCTTGCAGTAACCATGGTAACGATCTCTGTCAGGTGTGTACCAGCCAGCTGTTTACCTTGAGGAGGACAGCGGTGAGTTCAAGGTCGTGGATAAGAAGGACTCACAGAAGGTGCGTTCAGGTGCATGTCTGTTAATTCTAGAGGTCTGTTTGAAACTCTGTAGGCCAGTTGACGCCCTCCTCCCACCCCTATGCACTCCCACTCTCAGGTCCCTTGGATCCCTTTGGACCCTCTGGACCCAGACTTGGAGCAGTACCCACAGTACCGCTGGGCTCAGCCTCTCGTGTGCAGCGTGAAGGCTGGAGAGATGCTGTACCTGCCGTCGCTGTGGTTCCACCACGTCCAACAGTCACACGGATGTATTGCAGGTAGAAACCCAGACAGTCTCCCTGTCTCTGTTTATATTGTGTTCCTCTGTAAAAGTTATAAATAGAAACACGTCATTTAAAATTATGAACTAAAAACTATCATCACAATCTAGTAGTTAGCACTACATCATAAAATCTTCTCAAAACAAGATCAATAAGGCTTTATGTCTCAGATGATTGTTGACTTGAACAGAAGGCTCATAGTTTGTTCTCTAAAACCTTGACAAGTCTTCATTTATTTAAAAAAAAAGAGCTTGTAATCATCTATTTTTCTCTCCAAAACAAACCTCGTTATTTGGAAATGAAAACTGATCTGCATGTAAATGTAACAAATTAAACAAACCCCCAACTGGTCAAGACTCGTCCTGAATGTGGTTCTGGGTCTGGTTCTACTGGGGTTGGATTTATAAGTCCCCAGTGACTAATGTCAAGAGCAAATGTACAGTCTATGTCAGTCAGCATGTTTTGGGTCTGTGGGAGGAAACCGGAGTACCCAGAGAAACCCCACACATGCATGGAGAGAACATGCTAACTCCATGCAGAGAGGTCGCAGAACCAGGAGGTGAACCTATGACCTCCTCGCTACCAACTCTGCAGCTCGCTGTGAAAAAACGTTTCTTTCAAATAATTCAGGTAACTATCATGTCATTGTAAGTATGATAAGATTAATTTACAGCAACATCCATCCATACATTGTCTATGCCTGTTACATCCTCCACAGAGGGTCGAGGGTTGCTGGTGTCTATCTCCAGCGGTCAAGGGGCGAGAGGCGGGGATTTACAGCAACATTCTCGAGATAAATAAATCATGTCATTAATAAACAATAAGATCTAAATGCAGGTGGACGCTGTGGGACACCTGAGATGGATGGTGGATCAGACCTCGTGTTTATGCACAAATATATTGCACATCCCTCATAATAATAACCCTTTTCAGTTTGATAGTTCTGTGACTTTATCTGACTTTTGATGATTGCACATTGTTTTAGTATCCATTATTACATATTTTTTGTGCCATTACTTTTATTGCTTTAGTTTTCTATTTTACATGTATTTTTTGTTCTTGTGTGAATCTGTTTTTCTCGACTTGCCTGTAACTTGCTGCTGGTGCACCTGAATTTCCCCACTGAGGGACAATAAAGAGCTTTTCTATTCTATTCTCAATCTGAGTCGATCCAGAGAGCAGAACACATCACTTCTCTTCGTCGTCTGAACTTTAGCAGACTGAAAACTGACCGGTCAACAATAATCTGTGTTCAGTCTTAATGCTTTTTCTGCAGAATGTCAGTTTTGTCTTCTGATTCTTGTTGCAGTGAATTTTTGGTACGACATGGAGTACGACATCAAGTACAACTACTTCCAGCTGCTGGAGTCACTGTGTGAAGTCATGAGATCGACACAGCATGGAGACAACATTTAATAAACTTCTGTTTCTTTAGAATGGTTTTTGACTTGGTAAAATATAAAGAAATGATTTTTGATCTGGGCAGCTGCGCCCCCTGGTGTGTGTGTGTGTGTGCGTGCGTGTGTGTGTGCGTGTGTGTGTGTGTGTGTGTGTGTGCGTGTGTGCGTGTGTGTGTGTGTGCGTGTGTGTGTGCGTGTGTGTGTGCGTGTGTGTGTGTGTGTGTGTGCGTGTGTGTGTG
>SSNR01000077.1:1263090-1275598 GCA_006937965.1 Callopanchax toddi
GGGGGGGGGGGGGGGGGGGGGGGGGTCACGTCCCCTTCTGACATAATGGTTGTGACGTCCATGGTCTGACTGACCCCAGAACACAACGACAGGTGACCCAATCGGAGCGAGTGTCAAACTGGTGTTACGAGAGTGTGCTGCTGAGTGCTGCCAAATGGGGAAGGGGTGCATCTTGATGGGGGAACTCATAACAACGTAACACCAGCAACACCCCGTTGCCAGACAAATGCTTCCTACAGAGCTAATTGTGCTGCCCCAGTAATAAAATAAAAATTGCATTTTATACAGACTACAACTAGAGACAGAGAGAGGCTACCAGAGAGAGCTGAACTAGCTCACTTTAGTTTAGTGTTGTGACATTAGCTGCCATTAGCAGCTGTTAGCCGCCGTTAGCAGTTGTTAGCTTTCTTTTTGGACAATCATGGTAAATTCTGGTTTTTAGGCTTAACCTGGTGGGGAGCCAAGGAAAGCCTCGTGGGCCGCCAGGCTCAGGGCCGGCCCTGGACTGAATGGTGCCCTAGGCGAAAAATGATTTTGGCGCCCCCTACAGCCCAGAACAGAAACAACGTAACTTTTGCAAATTCTAAGTAGTAAGCAATGTACTAAAGTTGGATAAACTTGAACTGATGACATTCATTCATATAATAAGTAGGGGGCACAACAGCATGATAGCCCTTTAGTCTTAGCTAACTTGCTAAATGATGGGTCCAGGAAAAATGTTCACAATTTCATGTATATTAATTAAAAACCTCTACTTTGGGCCTGTTTTTCCTCCTTTTTCTTTCTTCGTTTCCTGAAGGCTGCCCCAGAGGGCTTGCTTTGTCTTTTCATTCTGCCAGCGACTTTTAACAAGGTGCTATCACTGACAACGTCACAAACTCATCATACATTATCTACAGTGTTGGGCAAGTTACTTCAAAACTGTAATGCATTATTTATTACTGGTTACTGTCATTTTAAAGTAATCCCTTACATTACAACATTACTTTTTTTTAAATGTAAGGCATTACACTACTTTTGCATTACTTTTAGTTACTCTCACCAAAAATACTGTAAATATGGATTTGACCATAAATGTAGTTCATTACACATCCAGTGGAAGGTGATGTGATGGATACATGGAGATATACAACTATCTGGATATTAACCCATCCATCCATCTATCTATCTGTCCATCATTTATCATCCATCTATCCATTTATTATCCATCCATCCATCATTTATCATTCATCCATCATTATCCATCCATCATCCATCCATCTCTCCATATATCCCTACCTATCCATATATTATTCCATCATATCTATATACAGTATATTTAAATCTATAAACATATCTCTCTGCACAAGCTTCTTATCCATTAGTTTGACTGACTCCTACCTCCACCTCCTGCAGCAGAGGCTGCATGACGCGCGTTTCCTCTGCTCAGTGGGCGAGAGAGTGAAGTCTCCAACTTCTGACGTGAATAATAGAGTGACTCTTTATCATGAAACTACCTCTCAGTTCGCTCGCTCATGTGTCTTAACGGGCCTTGGATGCCGTGAGCGCGCACGACTCGGGCCGCGTTTTCCCTCTGGACCGAGTTCCGAACTGAACCACGCATGAGTTTCGGACCGGACAGAACTGGACTTGTTTCACTGGCTGCAGATTTACTCCTCTCTGATCTGACTGACCACATTTTTCGCTGAGTGACGTTTCTCCTCTGAAGAACCCACCGCCTCAATCCGGGTTAAACGTGCACTGTATAGACGCACTGACGTTAAAATATTACAGCTTTTTTTCTGTAATGCCTTACATTACTGCGTTAACGAAAAAAGCAATGCACTACAGTAATTAATAACCTTTGGAAGTCGTTACTCCCAACACTGATTATCAATAAACAACCGGACGGAGGGATGCGCGCAGCGCGCCTCTCCCCCACCTTACCTGATTGCAGCGGCAGCAGCAGGTAGCCACGGGGCGCCACGTTGACTGTTCATGCAGCAAAAGTTGTGCTTTTTTATTTATTTATTTAGTTTATTTATTTATTACGGTACTTACTTTGCTCTTTACATGAGATGAATGGTGTGTTCAGCAGTTTGTCAAAATAAATAAATAAAAAAAATTTTTAAAGGGACAATTTGGCGCCCCCTCCAGCAGAGGGCGCCCTAGGCAATAGCCTAATCAGCCTATGCCTAGAACCGGCCCTGGCCAGGCTTATAAAACACTGGGGGAAACCCTGATAACAATTTTGAACTTTGTCATTTGAGGGAGGAAGAGGGAGCACTTGTTTTCATGCAGGTTACATCCCGGTTCAAATGCGGTGCAATCGTCGTCTTCTTTTCTTTAAATTGTCGTCATTTGGAAATGAGATCGCGATTTTTTTTTTAACAATTGTGCAGCCCTAGCAGAAATGGATTTTAGCAAAAGTCTGCAACCTTTGCAAGGGAAATTAATTTTTACAATCTCTCCTACTAAATGTAATTTGTACAGAGACACAAAATGTTTCAAAAGTTTCATAACTCTCCATTTACACTCACTCCAACAAAGTGTTAGAAACATTCCTTAAAGGCTCTGGTTCATACTGACATGACAGCATCACACAGTAACATCCATGATGAGCTAACTGACTCCACTGTAACTAGTTTGTTACCTCATCTGTTTAATCAAAGCTAATCTGTTTCTCTAAACTGAGTTCAAAGAGCTATCTAGAATAGGTAAGATATGAACTGAACAGAACATTTCAACAGAACTCCACTTTAAAACAAGTCAGCTATTGCTTCAGACTGTATTTATTAAAATCACTTTTCTAAATTGCAAAGAAATTGCAATTGTACGATTTTAAAATGGAATGTATGTGTGCAGAAAAAGCATGACAGAAGCAAAGAAGCTGGCATCTGAATGCAAACTATGGTCCAATTAATCCGCATGCATCATTATGGACATTTTTGTCTATTTAGGCAATCATTTAATCTCCATATAACCATAATTTTGGCTGTTAGTGTATATAGTAGTAGTAGTATTTATGTATTCAGTCATGAAAGTAATTTGTGTAGACAGAAGCATCCTGCATACATATGCATTCATACATATATGGCACAATTTTTGTAACAAAAAGCTCTCTTACAAAAAAACTAATATTGCATCAAAGGTAATATTTTGGATATTTCTTGAAATATAAAATACTGATTTGAAAAGTAAATCATACACCCATCTAAAATTAGTTTAATTTAACATAACTCAACTTTGGGTGGAACAACAAAAAGGTTAAGTAATCAAACTGGCATTTTTGGTAGTTTTGAGCAGAGCTGAAGTTATTGACAGATCAATGCAGAAAGAAAATAATGGTATTATGTTTTTAATAGGGATGCACTGTTACCAGATTTTTAAAAAAAAACAAGTACTAGTACTTACATTTGAGAACTTGCAGATGCAGAGTACTGATATGAGAACTAATGAATGTCAATGACCCAAGTCAGTTGGTTCAACAGAAAAAAATAAGTCAAGACTAGTTTTGCCTTTTTAAAATATTTTTAAACGTACAGTAACATTCCTCTAAAGCAGTAGTAGGTCATGTTACAACATGACAGGATCTGTCAGCTGGTTGATTCACTATAAAACAAGAAGTCATGTTAACCGTTTTCACAGTTTCACTTAACTGCAAACACAGTCCTAAAGGTCAGAAGTCAAACTAAAAGTTTGATTTATTACAGAAAGATCATTCTCTCCCTTCTTGATCAATTCCCAAAACCTTAGCTTAATGTCCACTTACAAAAACTGCTCTAAAATATTTCTGATAACAAAAATATTTGTTACCATAAAGTAAATGTAGAGTGTTTGTGATCAATATTATTTTTAATGAGTCTTGGATATGTAAACAATTGTCCACCTGGATTGCCCCCCCATAGCACCTCCAAGAAAAATTTAGAGTTTTACAAAAAATATTCTTAACTAATGATTTTTGTAATATTTAACCTACAAGAAAAAACATTTCAGTCAATTATTAAATAGAAAGCAAAAAGTTAAGACTTTCAGCCTGGTGTTGCAGACCAAGTTTGTTTCCATAGAAATGGTTAATTCTGCTTTCAGAACATGGACACAGCGTTCAGCCAAAAATGGAGAGGAGCACAGAGCAGGACAGCGCAGAGCAGGACAGCACAGAGCAGGACAGCACAGAGCGCAAAGACACAGCTGATTGTCCACTGATCTTCATGCAGGATGTTTGAGCAGCTTCATCAGGAAGCCCTGGCCTCACTGCTGCAGGAGAAATAAAATGAGCAGCAGCAGGAGAGAGAGTTTGGCTTCAATTTTCTGTGATTGAATGTTCAGATGTATCGTTACTGTGCACAGGATTAAATAACTTTACCTAGAAAGCAAAACACAGGACTGTGAGATCAGCGGCACTCTGCCTGGTGCAGTGCACCGTCGCCCTGTCACCGAGCTACAAACAAGTGAATGGGTTTGGACGCGCAGAACAGTTTTCACCGTGTCCTGAGTCTAGAGAAACAGTCCTTGTTCCTCTACATGCAGGAGCTAGTTTTCTGTTTGTGTTTGGTTTCGTTGACAAATCAGAGCTTGTCCAAATATTCATGATGTAGGTACAATATTGACTGTTGCAGATGTAACGGTTCTGTGCGTGTGCGGAGAGCGCGTCTGTGTGTGTTTAAGGTTTTTCTTTTACTTAATTGATAAATTGAAAATTTGACACATTAAGATATTAAAAGTTGATAAGACAAAATGAGGGAAACATGCAAAATAAATATAGAAAGATATTAATGGTTGTGCTAATTGTAAACAAACTTAAAATGCCAAATATACAAGGAATTTTTCTAAAATAGGCTCGGGTTTGAAGCTAAACAGATGTATCCAATGCTGCTCCTCAAGGATCATTATTTTGCAGGTTTTTCCTGCTCCAACACCTGATGAACTGCAGGCTTATGCAGAACTTAAACATGCTGAGTTAGGTGTGTTAGAGCAGGGAAACATCACAAACCTGCAGAACAGTGGGTCTTAAGGGTTGGAGACCTCTGTTATAGAGAACAGTAGGGTCACATGACCACTTCGCTCAGCACCCTCAAAAAATGTAAGCTCCCCATAGCACCTGCTGAAAAATAATTCTGGAGCCGCCACTGCTAGTTTGACAGTAAAATGGGAACACACAGAATGCGGAGATGGAACTGAGGTAGTCTGAAGCTAACAGCCAGACCGTGTGGGCCCTCTTCACCACCTCCATTCCGCCAACAGCAGACACAAAACATGATTCAGACCATTACCTACCTCCCACTCATAACTAGCGATAACGTCAAGTATCAGACCTGGTTGGTAAACAAGTCAGAACTTTGCTAGTCGCATTTAGCTGCAGTGGTAAGAAGCTAATAACACGTTACAAACACAACTAACTGCAACAGAATACAAAAATAAAACATTATGGAGCTTTTAAAACGAAACAAAGAGTTGGTAAACAGTGTGTTGTTAGCATAAAGACGGAAATTAGTCGGAGGAGAGGCCGAGGGTCACACTAACCTGAAGGAGGAAATCTCTCGTCTGCCTGCTTCTGAGATAAAAACACGAACCACAAAGCAGGAAGCGGCTGAACTCCTCTGTTCCGGTGTGTCTGCTGCCGGTAAAACACACAGCTGTTCATTTATTCCTTAATTATCTAAGTTATCAAGTGTTCGGCTTCGGCCCTTTAAGCTACTGACTACTACCGTGAACGAGCACACGTCAACCAGCAGGTATGCGTCATGACGTCGCACGTTCAAAAGGAAGAAGACGTAAAAAAAACAAAAACAAGTTTTCGTAGCACTTACTACAATAAATTCCTAAAAATCACAAAATGTTCTCCGATAAATATATATTTTAATCACGTTATTTCGCAGAGGATTAAATACAGAGTAATAAAAAAATTCTATCAAATTACCTAATTGTAATAGACAATATAAAACAAGTGAGGAAACAAGCATGATTTATTAGCTGCTGGCTTTCACAGTCCTGACCTTATTCATTTATTTTAATGTAATAACTTCAATCAAGTATACATACAAACTGTGTGTGTGTGTGTGTGTGTGTGTGTGTGTGTGTGTGTGTGTGTGTGTGTGTGTGTGTGTGTGTGTGTGTGTGTGTGCGTGCGTGCGTACGTGCGTGCGTGCGTGTGCGTGCGTGCGTGCGTGTGTGTGTGTGTGTGTGTGTGTGTGTGTGCAGATGAATAGATGTATTTCTATCCAGATAGTTGGATATCTAAACATGTATCCATCACATCACATTCCACTGGATGTGGACTTAGCTAACTGAGTGTCATGACCTCATTTAAATGGTCAAATCCATATTTACAGTTATTTTGGTGAGAGTAACTAAAAGTAATGCAATAGTAGTGTAATGCCTTACATTTGAAATACTGTAATGTAACTGATTACTTTGAAATGACATTAACAATAAATAATGCATTACAGTTTTGAAGTAACTTGCCCAACACTGGTGTTAGTGAACCTTTATACTTTTAAATAAAAATATAAGTTAGCTTCAGTGATGTGTGCATATGTGCTGTAAGCCAAGTTAATTATTACATTGTTTAAAACAAAAACACCAATTGCAATATACAAAATAAATGATCACTGTTTTAATTAAATACATATTAAAATCATTTTTATAACCAAATTCCAACCAGTGAATGGGGAAATTACTGCGTGCAAAGCAATGGAGTAGCAAAAGTCTGAAAGAAAAAAAAGCTGCTCAACACAAGTGTGTACTCAAAACATTTTGACAAGGTTGGCAGGTCTGCTGAAACAGCTCTGTTACCCACGCTGTTCGTCAATAGACCCTGACGTAGCTACACCGGTGGCCATCTTGCCACTGAGAGCTGCCCCCTTTCTTAACATTGGTGTCAATGGTGCATGTACCATTAAATACCTCTAACTTGCTTAATTTTTAACCGATTTTCAAATGGTTTGCAATTTTATAAATGTCAGAGACGTGGCTGTGAAATATATTGAAATATAACAATAATGGTCGGAAAATTCATGAATTGTAAAAGTATTATATCTCAAGTCTACACACAGGGGTGCACACAACTAGTCAGCAAGTCCGCAAGAGAACCGAATTTCATTCATGCGTACCAGAACCCACTGCCTGAACGCGCCTTTGCGGACCAGCAATTCCATGGTCCCGATGGGAGACCCCTTGATCTGACAAGCTTCACATCCTGTTGCAGCTCAGTGAATGAGTGTTCACATGACCTCTGAAGCTAGTGGACACATGGCAGGACCTCCAACACACACTCACAGCATCTCCAATGCATGTGGCACCGCACCATTACGCACAGCTCCTTTGACGAGCGCTTTAACACACACACAATCACAGTATATCCGACCCATGCATACAACTCACACATGCCCAGTAGGGGTGCAACGGGTCACAATCAATCCATGATTCATACGGATCACCCTCTATGGTTCGAGACACGGATCATGGATCCAGCTGCCGTCGCGGTTTGCTAAATCGTCCCAACATCCAGTGCTCACGCTCTCAATCTGCTGATAAATAATTCCCCTCTGAGAAAGGAGTTCATTTTGTCATCACATATCAAGTTCTCTCTAAAATGGTGTGTACTTGTATAGCGCTTTCTAAGTCCTAGAACTCCCAAAGTGCTTCACACTACATAGACACATTCACACACTGATGGCAGTTAGCTTCACTTTAGCCACAGCTGCCCTGGGGCAGACTGTCAGATGCTGGAGTCACGGCAAACGATCTGGTGCCTATGGGTCCTCCTCACCACCATCATCAGCAGGTAAGCTGGGTGAAGTGTCTTGCCCAAGGACACAATGACAATGTAACCCAGCTGGAGCTGGGATCGAACCAACGACTTTCTGGTTGCTAGATGGCCACTCTACCAACTGAGCTACACGCCGCCCCTCTAGCAGACTCAAGTCAATTTAGTTAACCAGAACAAAGGATCACTGATCGATTTCTGATCCACTCTCTGATGCAAGCGCGCGCGGAGCTGCTGATCCTCCAACAATCTCCATCAGCTGATCATCCTCTTTTCTGATGGCAAACCAGACTCATCTATTTCTGCCTAAGGTAATGTGTTGTGTTGGACTTTTATACGAGCTAATGAACATTAATATTAATGGTGCTAACAGTGCCTATGTCACACAGTGGAAATTTGTGTTTTTATTGATGTGTGCTTTTATTTTATTTTAGACTTTTAACAGTTGCATGTTTTAATTGTTTTAACCCACCGTATGCATGTTTTGATTTGAATTAACGGACACTGTGGATTCAGACTGAACAGTTATTACTGATGACAGTCACCTGTCAAGCTGTGGGTGTGCCCTGAAGCAGGTGGCAGGTGCTAATGAGGGGGGTGAGAGGAGTTAAAGGAGGAAGCCATGCACAGGACACGAGGGAAGGACAAGGCAGAGAGCTGCACAAACAAGAGAAAAACCCAAAAAGAGCAGAACTATTGGATTGCCAGGAAGAGCAGCTCACCCCCCGAGATCGGAGCAGCTCACCCCCCGAGATCGGAGCGACGACAAGTGGGAGCAACGCGTGTGACTGACAGACCTCTGCCCGCATCCGTGAGTTTTTGCTTCCACTGTCATATACAGGGTGACACTCTGTAAGGGCAGACCTGAGAAAATGATCTGGGCCGGTCCCACAGACCAGACTCCTGGCCAGTGTTTTTATTCTTGAGAGAGCAGCAGCGTGAGAGGCCCAGGGGATCACCAGAGCAATCGCCTGACAGGAGCAGTAGCAACGGTCGGACGCGAAAGTCGGGAGCACGCCCGCCACCCCCCCTTTCCATCTCCTCTGAGTGATGACATCCACCAGGGAGGAACTTGGCTACAGTCCCAGTGGATCCAAACTGGTTTTAAGAACTTAAGAATGCTTTTTAGCAATTTTATGGAGTTTTATTTTAGTTTTTATTTAAAAAGCCATTTTAGTATTTTACTATTGTTTTAGACTGGGATTTTAGGTTTTTAGCCCAGTTTTAATTAATTTAAAGAACTTTGAACGAGCAGTCCTCCTCTCAGTGTTTCTGTCCTTCAGATTTTGGCACTTACTCCCCACCTGTACAGGTAGAACGGCCCTAGTGCAGCGCATGAGTTGCACCTACACCACACTCAAAACAATCCAAACTTATTTATTCATGTGTCATTTCATGATGGTGGAATGACCTACTTAGCACTACCAGAGCAGAGACGTTGCTGTCCATCTTCAAGAAACTCCTAAAGCCCCAGCTCTTTGGAGAACATCTTCTAGACTAGCACCTACCTTCCCCTATTCCTCTGTACTCTCTATATGCACTTCACTCTATCCTTGTGTTATTTTCCCCTCACTGTCACCTCAGAGACTATAGTGTCTGACCATCTGAGTAGTTTGTTAGATTTAGGGTTAGTTTTTTGTTAGCCTTAATGGTAACTTCTTGGTTACATTATCACTTATAAGTCGCTTTGGATAAAAGCGTCTGCTTAATGCAAAAACAAACATTTGGGTAGAAGAATATATCTGTAGACTCTGACTCAGGAAAGACTGAAGAGTTTAAATTGTTCAGTAAAGCACTAAAGAAGAGGGAGTTAGACTGTTGTTGACCAGCTCAGCTTCAGAACTCACCATCTTCTTCCTGTATTTTCTTCTGGTAGCCCTGCCCCCTAAGACATTTGACTAAAATGCAAATTAAACGTTTGTGATCTGTTTTGTTTTGTTTGCAGTTTCTCATGTGAAAGAAACAAAACTACAGGAAAAATTCTACAAATTAACAAATGTTTGAACAGATTTGGACCCAAGGAACTGAACTACAGGAGTTAAAACTTCCTAAAATAAATGTGCTGATACCCACCTAAAACCAACAAAAGTCAACAATGCAAATTACCCAGTGTTACTTGTCATGCATTTCTTTATTGCTATAGAGTTTTCTACCTAAAAGTAAAGCATTAGTCCTTTGTTCAGAGCCGTTACTGATGTTGTCATGGTCACTTTTGGTTTTAAACTTGGAATGTGATAAACAGAAAAAGGCTAGCTCTATAACACCGTATAAACCAAATCATGTCAGATACTACCGATCTGTTTTGTGGGGTACCCCAAGGCTCTGTTCTGGGTCCACTCCTGTTTTTACTATATATCCATCCTCTTGGACAGATAATTAGTAGATGTCTCAATGTCTCCTACCACCTTTATGCAGATGACATTCAGCTGTACTGCTCCTTCAAGGACTCAAGAGTTCTACAAACTGTCTGAACTACTGGAGTGTCTGTCAGCTACTAACTGGTTAGAAAATAACTTCCTTCAGTTAAACCCTGAAAAGACTGAATGTCTGATTGTTGCCCCTGATAGGACGGTCCCTCTGATCAGTCAACATATTGGTCATTTAAAGCGGCTCTCTGGATTATTTTTCTCTGTATCAAAGTTTTCTAAATGTTTTAAATGATATTTCAGGTCTAAACTATGATCTATGGGTTGAGTTCCACAACATCTGTCATTCTGATGAAGACCCTCCTTCCTCCTAGAGACCCCTTTGCATTATTTCTTGCCGCCGACATTTTTCAGCCAATGAAATTCAAGTGTCTGCATTCTCTCAACATGCACGCGCATCGACCAAACCTGTACCAGTAGGGGGCGCTGTCGTACAGGACGCTCCGTGTGTTTCTCTGTTTACCGTCTCGTTCACTGAGGACTCACAGCTCATTTCTACTAAAAACCTACCCATTCCCCAGCTAAAGATGGATTTATTTTTATTTTTAAACATTTCACCTCACAGAATGGCAAGGCTTGACAGGGTTACGCGTTTATTTTGGTCAGAAAGTTCATCCAGGGCCGAGTCAAGTTCAGCTTCAGAGTCCAGCAGCAGCTCTCTGCTAACAGAGCTAATATCAGAAGCAGCAGGGACAGAGAGGGCTCATCAGACCCTCGTAGTGTTGTTGGAATAAGATTGTGAACTGTGAGTGATTAAACCCTACACATTGAGCGGTACAGTTCATGTCCAAAGTATATGCGCTGTGTGCATGCGCGCACACGTGACCGGACGCGCGTGTCGAGATGTTTTGAGGAGGAGCCTTTGGACGTTAGATTCAAAAACTGCTCTCTTGATGAAATCCTCCAGAGTGCGGCTTTAAGTTCTGCTGTAAAGTCAAACCTGAGGAATCTGGGTGTTATTTTTGACCAATCAATGTCTCTTGAAGGTCACTCAAAACAGTTGGTCTGCAAGTATTTTCATCATCTGAGAAATATTTCCAAACTGAGAAGGTTGGTGTCAAAACCTGAACTGGAAATGGTTCTTCATGCTTTTATCTCCTCCCGTCTAGATTACTGTAACACACTTTTCACATGTTTGAACCAAAACGACCTTGACCGCCTTCAGTTGGTCAAACAGAAAAGATCACATCACTCGTATTCTGAGATCTCTGCACTGGTCATCTGTTAAATGTAGAGTTCATTTTTAAATCCTGACTCTAACTTTCAGGGCCCTACATGGTCAAGCTCCTCTTTATGTTACTGAACTGATAAAGACCTACTATGGGATAAGATTTGTGCCAAAAAGACCAAGCAAAAAATAGAAAAACACACAAAATATATCCAAATATTGCAACCAAAAAGAACACTTCAGAAGCAAAAGTGTGAAACTCAGAATAAAAAAAAAAAAGACTCCAAAATCAAAATAAACTATTTCATAAGTAAATATTTGTTTCTAAACCAAAAACTTATTTTTACTTCTGACCATTCATGTTTTAATTCTTTGAAACACCTTTTTGGTTCTGACTTTATGCTGTTTCATTCAGTACCATTTAGGCTTTTATTCTGAAGGGCAAGATTTGGTTCTGACCTTAGCTTTTAGCTTTGCCTCCTTTTGCTTCTGGAACAAATTTCTGCTTCTGATTTTGGAAAAAAGTCTCAGTGGGAGGGGCTAGCTAGTGCTTCGATCTTATTGGTTATGAGGCTTTGGAGTGGGGTGACGCTAGCTGTCTGCACTAGTACTACTCAATTTAAAAGAAGAAGAAGAAAGCCAGACCCGGATGTGATTCATTTCTTCTAAATAACACGGCGGGACATAAGAAAATATCCCCAAGGTAAGTCCCGTTTTGTTTTGTAAATGTTAGATTGTATGAATTATGTTGTATTTACAGTCATTGAACTGTTAAAGATGTTTTTCACTCAACAGTCTTATGTTTAAAGCTAACCGAAGCGGCTAACTAGCTGCTCATGCTAATCCTTGAGCATATGGTCTATCTCCAAGCTTGTTAATGGTTTCTCAAAGTGACTGAAGATCATTTTAATTTTAGGGCTGGGTGATATGGCCTAAAATCTCTATTGCGGTATAATAATAAGCATGCGTGGTAACAGTATATATATTTATAAAGCGCGGCGACCTCGTCTGGTCATTTGTCTTTCACCCCCTGTGCACCTCTAACTGAGAAATACTCCGGTTTTTGTCTGACAATCTGCTCCGGTAGGAGGTGGAGAGGGCAGGAAGAGAACGGAACCGAACGGTAGCGGTGCTGCAGCGCCATAGGTATCCTATTTAAACGCGTTT
>SSNR01000077.1:1278247-1331276 GCA_006937965.1 Callopanchax toddi
AAACGCGTTTAAATAGGATACCTATGGCGCTGCAGCACCGCTACCGTTCGGTTCCGTTCTCTTCCTGCCCTCTCCACCTCCTACCGGAGCAGATTGTCAGACAAAAACCGGAGTATTTCTCAGTTAGAGGTGCACAGGGGGTGAAAGACAAATGACCAGACGAGGTCGCCGCGCTTTATAAATATATATACTGTTACCACGCATGCTTATTATTATACCGCAATAGAGATTTTAGGCCATATCACCCAGCCCTAAAATTAAAATGATCTTCAGTCACTTTGAGAAACCATTAACAAGCTTGGAGATAGACCATATGCTCAAGGATTAGCATGAGCAGCTAGTTAGCCGCTTCGGTTAGCTTTAAACATAAGACTGTTGAGTGAAAAACATCTTTAACAGTTCAATGACTGTAAATACAACATAATTCATACAATCTAACATTTACAAAACAAAACGGGACTTACCTTGGGGATATTTTCTTATGTCCCGCCGTGTTATTTAGAAGAAATGAATCACATCCGGGTCTGGCTTTCTTCTTCTTCTTTTAAATTGAGTAGTACTAGTGCAGACAGCTAGCGTCACCCCACTCCAAATCCTTGTAACCAATAAGATCGAAGCACTAGCTAGCCCCTCCCACTGAGACTTTTTTCCAAAATCAGAAGCAGAAATTTGTTCCAGAAGCAAAAGGAGGCAAAGCTAAAAGCTAAGGTCAGAACCAAATCTTGTCCTTCAGAATAAAAGCCTAAATGGTACTGAATGAAACAGCATAAAGTCAGAACCAAAAAGGTGTTTCAAAGAATTAAAACATGAATGGTCAGAAGTAAAAATAAGTTTTTGGTTTAGAAACAAATATTTACTTATGAAATAGTTTATTTTGATTTTGGAGTCTTTTTTTTTTATTCTGAGTTTCACACTTTTGCTTCTGAAGTGTTCTTTTTGGTTGCAATATTTGGATATATTTTGTGTGTTTTTCTATTTTTTGCTTGGTCTTTTTGGCACAAATCTTATCCCATAACCTACGCTCCAACCCGAGCTCTCAGGTCCACAGAGCAGAATCTTCTCACAGTTCCAAGGACCAGATTTAAAAGTCGAGGTGATCGCTGTTTCCAGTCTTTTGAACCTCCACTTTGGAATGAACTTCCTTCAGTTTTACGCTGTATAGACAGTTTGGACTCCTTTAAACAGCAGCTGAAGACCCTACACTCTGTTTTTAAGGTGCTATAGAAATAAACTTTACTACCTGAACTGTTCAGCTATTGTTCCGTTTTCTCCTGTTGATCACCAATATACAAAAAATGCTTGGAAAATGTGAGCCCATCAAATAAAAAGAATAAAAACTACACACATCTCGATTTTTAAAGCTTGACATTGAAAAAGATGCAACAATCATTTTTGTTTATTTAGAGTAACCATGAGAACACTTGATTTTATAAGCAGCAATAAGAGGTTAGACATAAAACACCACCTGAAGTTAAGAAGGGTTTATTCTTAAATGAACTGAGACTCCACTGTAGGTCCACCAATGACAGCATTTATCTGCTCCAAGATAGCAAAAGATTTCTACCAGATAACTGTGGGTCTCCAGTAGATCTGTGGTGGATCTCTTACACATCTCCTGCAGTTTACTGATGGGTCCCCAGCCAAGCACAAGGAATTTTGTAATGGGAGCTCTGGGAGATCTCTGGTGTATTTTGAGTAAATCTGAAGTAGATCTTTAATAGATCTGTAGTAGATCTGTCAAATATCCTTAACAAATCTTCACTAAATTTACAATTGATCTCTAGTAGATCTCTGATTGATATTCAGAGATTTGGTGGATTTCTCTAAGACCCCCGATGGTTATTGATGAATAACAAACCCAAATAAATCTTTGATGGATCTCTGCAGATATCTGATGGATATTCAGTGAGTCTGTGCTGTATCCCTTATAGATCTCCAATAGTTCTGTAGTGAGTCTGAGATAGATTTACCAGTGATTTTGAGAATATTTTGAGTAAATTATTGTTAGAATCTAGGAAATCTTTAAGCTTTCTGGTGGATCTATGTCAGGTCTATAGTAAATATGCAGTAGGAATCTGATGGATCTTTACTAGAGCTCTAAAAGATGTCCAGTGGATGTTTGATGCCTTTCAACAATCGATCTCTGGTAGGTCTTTGGTAAATCTAGAGTGGATCTCATGTTTGACTAGTGGATATATTGGCTAATGACAGATGTTCAGACAATCTCCTCCTGTGGATCTTTTTAGTTGATCACATCAAGGTCTCACGGCATGGTCTCCATTTGAACATTGGAAAGGCTGAGGTCATTGTAAATGTTGACAATGTTGATGGCTCTGAGGTTAGTGAGCCGGTGTTTAAATTCAAGCACGTGATTGTTGTTAACTGCCACCTTAAAATCTACGCTGGTGCACAGAATCTTCATCTGTAAGAGCAAACACAGAAAATATCATCAACACACCTCATCCCATAAGCAACCCTCAATGCCGTCATGCATTCAAAGACCTTTGAGTACCATCAATTAAATACATACAAGTTTTACATAAGTACAGACTACATTTTTGTGTATACGGATGTGTCTAACCTCAAATGGCTGACCCTGGACAAAGGGAAAGGTCCTCAGCTCTCTCTCCTCTTTGCCCCATTTGGTGCTGATGCAGCTGTTCCTCACAATCACCTTCCTGCCATCCTCGTTGAATCGAGGGTTGAAGTGAAAAGCCAAATCTTTGCCTGCCATAAAGTCCAATGTGATCCTGATGAACAACATAATTGACCATGTTATTTATTTAAACCACATCATAATATAACTAAGCCTTACATTCACACATTATAGCTGTTTGATAGAATTAGGATAGAATAGCAATAACTTTATTGATCCCACAGTGGAGAAATTCACTTGTCACAACAGCATACACACAAGAATAGAAAGCAAGTAAATGACACACGAATTTCACATAAGAAGATGAGATAAAATACAGATGTGAATTTACAGGGCTGTACAGAAATCAGCTGATATTAGAATATCAATACAAAAACAGAATGCAATAGTAAATTTACAAACTGTACGGAAATGTACTGATATGACCATTGCACAGACCCTACTGAGTTAGATAAGAATGAAACTAAACAGTGGAGTTGTACAGCCTTACAGCCGTGGGAATAAATTATCTGCGGTAACGCTCTGTTTTACATTGTGGATGTTTCAATCTGCCACTGAAGGCAGATTGAACTGCAAAAAATGTTTGCATAATTTAAGTTTGAGCTAAAGTTTATTGGGATTATTTTTCCACAACCTAAGCATACCCAACCATCCACCTTCTGTAACCGCTTAGTCCTCCACAGAGGGTCGCGGGGGAGCTGGTGCCTACCTCCAGTGGCCAAGGGGCGAGAGACGGGGGACACCCTGGATGGGTTGCCTGTCCATCGCAGGGCCACACAGAGATGAACAAGACAAACAATCAACCACACACACACACCAAAGGACAATTTACTAGCCCAATTAGCCTAACAGACATGTGTTTGGACTGTGGGAGGAAGCTGGAGTACCCGGAGAAAACCCACACATGCATGGGGAGAACATGCAAACTCCACACGCAGAGAGGCCGCAGAGCTGCGAGGCAACAGTGCTAACCAGCTGCGCCACCATGCAGCCCATACCCAACCAATTAATCCTTAGTTTATTTCATCACATTTCACATTTTGTTTTATTGTCATTTTCAGTTTAGTCAACTTTTTTCTTCATTGTTTTTTTAAATTAAATTAATCTCTTATTCTCAGCATTTTTCCTTTTTAAAAATCTCATGTTATGTCAGAGTGTTGGTACTGACTTATCAGCATTGGGTTTGATGGTCCCTGCAACGGTGAGGAGGAGTTTGTCAAAAACACCTTGAGGCAGCGTCAGTTGGTATGGAACAGCCTGTCAAAACATAAACAAGTCCACATTTACCACATTTTACCTTTGTTCAAACCTAAAAAGAAGTTGTCTTCTTTTTCTGCATCCATTTTTCTCACCAGACTCTTTTGGGGGGCAGTGGGTGGAGCACCGAATCCTCCAGGTCCAGCAGGTTGACTGGGGCCAGACGGCCCACCAGGCCAAGTGGGATTGGTTCCTGGTTGACCACCAGGCCAAGTGGGATTGGTTCCTGGTTGACCACCAGGCCAGGTGGGATTGGCCCCTGGTTGACCTCCAGGCCAGGTGGGATTGGCCCCTGGTGGACCTCCAGGCCAGGTGGGATTGGCTGCTGGCTGACCTCCAGGCCAGGTGGGATTGGCCCCTGGTGGACCTCCTGGCCAGGTGGGATTGGCCCCTGGTTGACCTCCAGGCCATGTGGGGTTGGTTCCTGGTTGACCTCCAGGCCAGGTGGGGTTGGCTGGTTGACCTGAGTTGTTAGACAAAAATAAAGATCTTGAAGTTTATTCTTCATCGAATGAAAGTGACACTTCTGTCACAATTCAAACAGATCAGGACCACTAACTAACCCACACAGGTAAGATTAAACAGGAATCTACCAATTAAAATAAAAATTATTTCTGTACTTTTTCCTATTAAATATGAAGTTGACAGAGAAGCTGTTGATCAACTAGAAAAACTGTTTAATTAACTAGATATAAAACCTATAACCGCTAGTTTGAGTTGAGTCACAAAATGGATTACTGCTGTTTTAAAAGCTATGCAGTTTTGGCTTGTTTTTAGCACCCCCTAGTGTCTGTTTTAAATCACTGTCGTGAAAATGTTAGCATTGTTTTTGCTCAGAAACACCTACATCTAACTGTAGAAATGTCTCCTCAGCCTTCATTGCTTTCTACTGCAGCGGTTCATCACTCATTCAAAGAAATCAGTTGTGTTCAAGCAGGGAGAAATGGAAAAAAATGCAGGAATCATGAGCTAAAAACACTCTGGCGCTAGCATAACAGCTAGCCACATTGGGTTAGCCTAACCCTCGCGAGATACATAATTTTGTGAGACTTCAGGACACCGAACCAGAGACTCAGAAGTTGCAAGCAGCAGATGGGGCTAAGGGACTTTTCATTAACCCAGTAAAGGGTCATATTAGCACATACTGGCTCAATGCGGTCCTCCAGAGTTTAACCGTTTCACAACATTGGGGAAAAAGCTGTTCCTCAGTCTGGTGGTTCTGTTCTTTGCTCTGCAGCCTCCTGACTGAGGGAAGAGGGACAAACAGTGCGTGTGCTAGGTGGGTGTAGTCTCTCATGATGCAGGAAGCATTTTTCCTGCGTCTGGTGGTGGATAGGATGCATCCCACAGTCCTCTGTGCAGCTTTCACGACCCTCTGCAAAGACTTCTTCTCTGCTGAAAGTCTTTGCAGAGGGTCGTGCAAAGTTTGGAAGGCAGTTGCCATGCCAAATTTGGATGCAGGAGCACAGGACACTCTCCACCATGCATGTATAAAAAGATGTCAGGACCTCAGTCCAGAACGTCTCAGCCTCCTGAGGAGACAGAGGCGCTGGTGTGCCTTCTTAATCAGGCTGGAAGTGTGGCAGCTCCAGGTGAGTTCGTTGGATATGTGGACACTCAGATACCTGAAGCTGGAGACCACTTCCACCGCTGTCCCTCCGATGTGCATGGGGGTCAGAGGAGGGTGTCTGCTCCTTCTGAAGTCCACGATCATCTCCTTGTCTTCTTCAAATTGATGCAAAGGTTGTTTCCTCTACACCAGCCCTCCAGGTGTTCCACCTCCCTCCTGTAGTCGGACTCGTTGTTGATGCGTCCTACCACAGCTGTATCATCAGCACACAGCCCTGGGGGGAACCAGTGCTGAGGACGATGGGGGAGGAGAGGACGTCGTGGATTCTCACAGACTGCAGCCTGTCTGTTAGGAAGTCCAGGACCCAGTTGCAAAGGGTGGAGCTCAGTCCAAGTGTGGAGAGCTTCTGTATCAGGGTCTGTGGTCTGATGTTGTTGAAGGCAGATATAAAGTCCACAAAGATCAGGCGGATGTAGGAGTCTCTATTCTGTAGGTGGGTGAGGGCTGTGTGGACCACAGAGGATAGGACATCTTCTGTGGACGGTTCTTCCTGTATGCATATTGATGTGGGTCCACGGTGTCATCGATACAGTCTTTGATGTGGACCATGACCAGTCTCTCAAAGCACTTTGTGACTATGGGGGTGAGGGCCACCAGTCTGTAGTCATTCAGGCTTGTTACTGTGGATGTTTTCGGGATTGGGATTATTGTGGTGGTCTTCAGGCAGGTAGGGACCACTGTCTGTTGGAGGGAGGTGTTGAAGATGTCTGTCAGCACTTCAGTGAGCTGGTCGGCGCAACCTCTCAGCACCTGCCCGGGTATGTTGTCAGGACCGGCAGCTTTGTGGGGGTTTATACTTTGGGAGACCTCCTCACCTCTGCTGGGGTCACGCTGAGGGGCTCTTCTCCTGATGGAGGGTGAGTCTGGTGCTTCTTGGGGTGTTTGGGTCCTCGAAGCAGGCATAAAATTGGTTGAGTGTATCAGGCAGAGAGGGGTCACTGGAGAATTGTGCATTCTTGGTTTTATAGTCTGTAATGTACTTTTATGCCCTTCCACATGCTCTGTGGGTCATTGGACATGATGTGTCCCTGGATCTTCTGGGCATATGCGGTCTTAGCCCTCTTAACTCCTGCAATCAGCTTCCTCCTGTCCACCCTGAGTGCCAGTCTGTCACCAGACCTGAATGCAACATCTCTGGCTTTCAGCAGGGACCGGACCTCTGCATTCAGCAGGGTTTCTGGTTCAGAAACTAGTCACTGTTTTACAGAGCCAGACCAGTTCGGTTTGGATCTGCCCAAAAATGTGTGTTGACCAGCAGGTAATAATAATAATGGATTGGATTTATATAGCGCCTTTCTAGACACCCAAAGTGCTTTGACAGAAGCTCCATTATTCTTTCATGCACACATTTACACTGGTGATGGTAAACTATGACAGATGTCTGTAGTCACAGCTGCCCTGGAGCAGTCTGACAGAAGCGAGGTTGTCATTCTGTGCCATCAGCCCTTCTGACCACCACCAACATTCACACACAGTCACACAGGCAAGGTGGGTGAAGTGTCTTGCCCAAGGACACAACGACAATCTAATCCAGCCAGAGCTGGGGATTGAGCTGGCGACCCTCTGGTTACCAGACCGGCCACTCCACCAACTGAGCTAAACGCCGCCCCAAGGTAGTAGGTTGTTTTAAAGGTACTGGCCAGACCAAGCATCAAAATTGTATAAATAGTAGCTACAGTTTACTATTTATACTGTATGAGCAATACCAGATATCAGTTTTTCATGTCGATCAGCAAGTTTGTCATAAATTTAAATCAATTCAGCCTAAATTCCCGTGTCTCATCTTGAAGAACAGTTTTTCTGCATACGTCACTGATGACGCTCATCGAGGCACCGTCTCTGTAAACAACCAGACCTTCCCGTCGACAAACAACTGGATTAGCTAAGTTCTGTTCACCTTCGTGGTCAGAATGGTGTATAAATGCCTTCTGTACAGCTGCACAAAAACATCGGAGCCACATGTCCGAGTCCTGCACGAGTTTCCCCAACACGCCACCACTTTTAAGGCATGGAAACGTTTTGTGAGCAGGACGAGGGCGCACTGGAAATGCAGTTCATCTTCGCGGATCTGTAGCGACCACTTTGACGAAACTTGCTACTTGAACTACTGGGCTCGGTCAATGGGATACAGTCGGAGGTTGGACCTAAAAAATGAAGCTCAGATTCCAACTATACTGTATATCCCTCTGGGACCTGTAAAACTGCAGCATCATCGCCAAAAATCATCCTAAAAAAAAAGCGTCCTAACTTATAAAAACCAGGCCTGAAAGGTGCGTCACTTTCTCCGCAAACTTTGGGATTAAATGCACATTTTGGAGACGGGAAACCTGGCCGCTCAGCTGGTGAGCTTAGTTATAAAATGATTAATTTAAGAAACTTTTTCAGTCTGTGGGCCGCGCGCGTGCGTGCGTACATACGTACGCACGCACGCACGCACAAACACACACACACACACACACACACACACACACAATCAATCGTCACCTCACCTCCACCCCCGTTTCTGAACTGAATAAAAAGAATCTGAACGAACATACAGTATGTCGCATTTAGGAGTTAGATCACAGTTTGTTCATACAGACGTCTTCAAATATTTATAATAACTGCAGTTATTGGTGCTTTATTTGTGATCAGGTGTGTATCAATTATTGTCTCTAAGAATTACGCACAAGGATCCTCGTGCATAAAGGACGCGCTCTGTCGCGTCAATATGAGGCAGAATCTGGATGATGGCTGGCTGATCAGCTGGTTTAGACTTAGATCAGCCCTATTTCTGCTGAACCACCAGACCTGCTCCTGTCTAATGTCTCTTTGGATTAAATGTTTTCATTAAATGATGTTCTTAAAAATGAACTCTGCCTGTGGCGGCTCCGAGCGGGGCTCCGCGTCTCGGTGAGGCTCCAATCCGCCCTACAAGGAGCTGAAAAACCGTGATGCAATTCATCTAAACATCACTGCTGGCATCAGGAACAAGCCAGCACGGCGTCTTCAGTGACCAGCAGTCTGCGGACACACTTCATTCAGTCTGCTGCCGCAGAGCTCCATTTCTGAGCGTTCAGCGCTGCAGCGACCTGTCACTCAGAGCGCTTCACCTCCGCAGCGCAACAATCAGTGGAGGATGAAGCGGCCAATGAACAATTAATATATTATTTTAAATGAATGAAAATTAAATGCCATTAAAAATGTAACAAATACAAGGGTTTGTATTATTAGGCTAAATGACGGATAAAAATAGATTATGACCGAATTTTTTGGTCGGGGTCTAACTGGCTCAAACATGTAGCCTGATCTCCTATTTACCTGATAATCACTGTCTTCATCAGAATAAAATTCTATAGCAGATAATTCTGACTGACTAGCAGAAGTTTCTGATGATGCTACATCTGACTCTGATCAAGTGCCATAGTTTTAACCTTTTCCTGTTTGCTCTCCGACAGCTATGGCCTGGTATGACGTAAGTGGCCGGGGCGGGGGCAAACACGGAAATAGCATCTTTTTTTCCGGAGACGTTTACAAAAATAGCTTTTTCTTAAAATCCAGCCTTGGGAAAAATGTTGTTTTTTTGCCAAAGGATATTTGAATACTTTTTACACATGTCATTAAAAGGAAAATCCCCTCTGGCCAGTACCTTTAAAAAGAGAAAACAGTGAAAATCTTCAAACAGTCAGGAGGACTGTAGGAAAAGGATCACCCTGTTCAGCAGGCAGGCTCATATCTCCACAGAACCAGGAGAAACTGGTTTCAGTTGTGCTAAACAGCTCTGATTGGTCATAGCGCTATCCAGTAGCATGTGAAGACAGTTTGACTGACAACTGCTGATTCCACCCCTATGAATCAGTCGTTTCAATGGATCATGGCCAGATCATATATCCACATATATAGTCTGACTTGCAAGGCTATGAGAAACACTGACACAGCTCTCTACTGGTTGCCATACCTACCAAGGAACACTCAAATCTCTCATCATCCTGCTATGATCATCCTAATAGTTCTGTTCCTGACCCACCCTGACACTTTGTACATCTTATCTTTATTTGCTAACACATTGTTTTATAAGCATCATGTTTATAATAACCTCATCCTCATCCAAGCTGCTAATACGTACAGCGTTTCTCTGATAAATGCTCATGAATTATTTAAAAAAACACAAGTGATCATTTGTTGTCACTTGCCATATTAAGGGGTATATTCAAATAATTAAAAATTACAACAGAGTCAATAAAGTGGTTATACACATGTGTTTGTATGAAGAACAATAAAAAGTGTAGAGGATTTTACCTGGCCAGGCATTATTGGTGGAAGTTTTGTTATCAGTGTTCCAATCGTCCAGAGCCTCGGAGAGCTGGAGAGGGAGAGAAAGAGAGAGCAGTTTTCCTTTAAGGAACTTTGCCTTTTGGTTGGTTGTTATTTTAACAACAACAACAACAACAACAACAACAACAATAATAATAATAATAATAATAATAATAATATTAATAATAAATTATTATTAATATTATTATTAATTATAAAATCTATCTAATCTTCATAATTTTCTACTATAAATTTAGATATATTTGATTAGCTAAGTAGATTCCACTATATTGTCAGAGTTCATCTCATCATGGCAGCTCAGTTATGTCCTTCCAAAGGATCCATTATGGAGGCTCACTTTAGAGGTTTTGATTCTCACCAGCAGATGGCAGTATTATACCAAAGATAATTCATAGAACCCTCAAACTCCCAGTGTGTGAGTCTAGGAGTCTTTTATTCTTTGATTTTGCTACTCTATCTTTCATTTTCCCTTTGTAATGTTTTTTGTAAGAGAACATTTCCATTCACACCTTTAAAAAGTAAATAAATGATGCTCACACCAGAAAACAACAACGAAACAAAACAAAAAAGTCAGACTTACATCCATTCTGCTCGTCTGTGACCTGAAAGAAATCAAACAGAAGGAATCATTTTAAAGCAGCAATAGAGAAAAACAAGACTGAGACAAAAAAACATGGATTTAGTTGTTTTACTGATACAAGTGTGTTTCACAGTTTAGTCAAAACTTAAAACTTCTTACACAGATTAAAGTAAAAAACAAAACAACAACAAAAAACTTTAAAGCCGTTTAAAAATGGACCAAACGAAAGATTCTTCTTTCATTTTGGGCCTCTCAGCACTTGCAGCAATTATAGAAACTATTTTAAAGTTTCTGATGGAATTTGAACCTGTTTATTTATTTATTTATTTTTAAGCCAGCTGAAAACCGTCCACTCATGTTGAGGCTGGTTCTGTTTGCGAGCTCAGTCTGGAGCTGTTTTCTACAAACTCAAATTCCAACACAAGGAGTGAAAACAAGATTCAATCCAGGTCATTCATTACAACCTCTATTTATTAGTGGTCATCCACTTTATCCAAGTTTAATCTAAGGTCTTATTGACTGGACTGTTGTAGAACCTTTATTCTTTTATTTTATAGTTGTTCTGTTGTAGATCTGCTGCTGCGTTTTGGACCACCGTCCTGTTTTATTAGGTCCAGTATCAGCTGACTGACAGATCGACTCTCATTAGAAAACGTTGGTGTCCAAAGGAGTTCAGCACCGCTGTGCTGAAAGCTGGTGAGAGGGGTTTATCCTGATATGCTGTGCTTGGGTTTTTTCCATACATGGAGCGGTGCATTGTGGGTAAACATCCCTCCTCTTTTCTTGTCTATCTAAAGGACAATGTTCTAGAAGTCTTGTTATTTATTTAGATGCAGTTTTGCAAACTGTTCTGTCCTGTTTGTTTTAGAGAGGTTTTCTCCTACAACCATGCTTGTTCTGTTTTTCTGCTTGTCCTGCCGTGACCTTAAAGCTTTAACCTGCTAACGAAGGCCTGTAGAGCTGGAGACAGAGTTTCTCCCAGTCTGACCTTGCTCTTGGTGGAACGTTCAATCAGATTTTCAGCTTTTCTAAGTGTTTTCAACTTGTGAATAACTTTTCTCTCCACAGATTGATGGACTTCAAAATGTTACCTCAAAACACTCGCTAGACTGATGGTTAGCAACAGTTATTATTCTGAAGGTAGTTACTGGTGTTTCCTCATTGGCACTGTGCCTAAAACCATTCAGAACTAGAGCTACTGGCTGCTGTTCCCCTTTTAAAGCTTATGGACGAAACGACGGTGAACTTAGTGTTTTTAACACTCAGCACTATTGACTTTGTTTTCCAGTTTTAGAAGTTTGGATGATTTTCATTATGTCCTCTCTCTCTCTATGTACCAGTTGGTTTTCAGAGTTGTCAAACAGTCTGCAGAAAGTCCTGGGATTATTTTTTAAAGCCTGCCTGATTTCCTCTCACTTACTGCTGCTGCTGTTTCCTGAAGCAGCTTCTAGCTCTATAGGTCTGTCACGGCTCTGCACACAGTCAAAAGTCAACTTTCTTCTTTTCTTTGGTTTGTGAAGAATAACTGAGTCTGGGTTAGATATGTTGTCAATGCAAAAATGTCTGTCTGTAAATAAATATTGACATGAATTAAATACCTATATTATCCACTTTGTTCTTTCTAAATAAGGCACATGGAGTTTCAGTGTAATAATAAGTGGTGCATAATTTGAATTTGTTCTAAGCTGGAACATATTTTCAGCTGTAGACCTGAACAACAGCCCTGTATGTTTCTGTTGCTCTTCTTGTGTAAATAAAGCACAAAATAAAGAACTCAGAGTCAGAAAACCCAGAAGAATCAACACAGAATTACCAGGTTTCCATCTAAATTCAGTAACTTGTTGAAGAATACAAACTTAAACCCCCTGAATTTCAGCAGGAAAACATTTCAGAACAACTTCTCATGTCGTTTCTTGGTTTTGTCTCAGAAGAAGAAGAAGATATTTTTAAAGTCTCAGCTGCTCTGGAGGCTGAAAGTCAAACATGGGAGAAGGAAAAGAGACGTACCTGCTCACTGGAGAACTCCTCAAACAAACAGAGGCCGGTTCAAACATGAGGCTGTTTTAAGCCTGAGCCACGCCCTGCATGGTGACTCGCCCAGACCTGTTTTTGCCTCTTCATCGTAACAGCTAGTCATACCCAGATGATAAAGCAACAAGTTTATTTTCATGATTTATTGAATAAAGTTGCAGGAGTGTTTATTCTCCCCCCTGCGAAGCTGATTATTCTGATATTCTGTCCTCGTCAGCAGCTCCTGACCTCCTGCACACCAACATTCTCACACTGGGTGTTCCTGAACGTTCCTGTCTGTGTTGAATTATTCAGTTTGAATAGATCTGATGTCGCTCTGCTTGGAATCTGAAGTGGATTTTGATGGAAAGATGTTGATGTGTTGTGATGCATTGCATATTTCCTCAAACCAAACAACTTTTTAAAGTAAAGTGATTCAGACCCACCCTCAGACACTGAGGCGTGTCACAGTGATTCTCAGAAGTCAAACCTGAGGACGACTAAGCCAGAATGAATGCATGGAAACTAGGAGTTTGTAGATTAATCTCAGCATCTTATTTTCACTAATCTAGTCACTTATTTCACAAGACTTATTATTTACTATTGTTTATTTTATAAACTCTAATTGCAGCTGGTAACAGGCATCAACGAGGTCTGCAGCACGGGTTAATGGACAGCCTGGTTGTTTAAAATGGTCTGTAAAAACAAGTTCTTTGTTTTAAAAAGTTCTCAAAGCAGGTTATTCTAAACGTTTTCATTGATTTTTTGCCATCTGAGCTTTAAAAAAACAACCCAACATGTTTTAGATGTTTGGTTATTAATATATTTATTAACACACATCTAATAAAGTGCTAAATAGGTTTTCATGTTCAGTAATGATTAAACAGTGCTGTGAAAAAGTATTTGGCTCCTCAGATTTCTTTCATTTTTGTTGACACGTGACATTTAAATGTTTCAAATCGGCAAACAAATATCTATCTATCTACAGTATCTATCTATCTATCTATATCTATAGATATAAGTTCAAAAAGTTATAAAGTTCAAAAAACAAACTAAACCAACTTCTCTATGGAATGAGATAGCTTAGAGGAAAAATGGTTTTAACTAGGGCTGTCAAAGTTAACGCATTATTACCACGTTAACGCAAACCCCCCGTTAACGGCATTATTTTTTTAACGTGTGATTAACGCGCAGGTGTCCATAGTTTTGCTTTGTGCATGTATGAACACACAGGTCTAGCGAAGCATGCAGCTGATGCAGAGAGCCCTCCTCCCCGTCGGAGAAATTAACATTTTCAGCGGAGACGCCTGGACATACATTCAGTAAACTTCAACAGCATAGTGACAGACTGGCAACCAGGAGACCTCCTGGTCTCCTCGCCGTTAAACCTGACCCGCTCCGTGATTATACCGACGATCAGGACGTTTCTAATAAATACATAAACAATCCGTCATGGCTCATCAAGTGTCTGCCCTCCTAAAAGCTGCAAGAACGCAGCAAAGCTGAGTCAAAACACACTCTCCTCTCTGTGTCAGAGTTTGTCAGCGCTGCAGAGTGCAGACATGACCCCCCTTCCTTTCTCCTTGCCGGCCCGTACACGTGAGAGTGCGCATCATCGAGGAGAGCAGAAAGGGACTTAATAAAGTTGTAACAAAGGATATTGTAATGTTAGATTATGGTAAACTATACAAAAATAAAGTATATTAATATTGAAATCCTTGTTTTATATTATTTTATTTAACCAGGTAAATTTAATTGAGATTAAGAACATTTGTTGAGCATTCTGAAAAGCATTCGGTTTGGAAAAATGCCACTAATAGTCTGTCAGAAAAAGTCCAGCTTTAGACATTTTGGGGTTTAATAGGATGATTTAAAGGTCCTAGTGTGATGAGTAGAACTAATTCTATAGGAGAGAAATCATTTGATATGAAGGCTGATTCAACCTGTCAGAGTCAGAATGGATGCTATATCTGATTTCTTATCACATCTTAGCAAGTGAAGTAACTGGTAAACAGCCTGTATTTAAATTAAAAGAATATTTGAAATAAGAAAAAAAATTTTTAGATAAGTTGAGAGCATCTTAAAAATTTGCAATTAATTGCGAGTTAACTATGGACACTCGTGTGATTAATCGCGATTAAAAAAATGTATCAATTGACAGCCCTAGTTTTAACTACAGAAAAAGTTACAAATAACATTCATAGAGACGAACAGACAAGGAGACGCGCCGCCATCTTGGCTGAACCTGACTCCAGGCCCGACTCTTAGGTTGTTGGAAAACAAAGCGACGACTCAGAGCCAGGTCTGCTGCTGATTGTTTGAGATTTTCCTGATTCCTTCACCCAGTTTTAGACACCCTGAAGCATCTCCAGCATCACCACCATGTTTCATTTTGTTCTCTGGGCCTCTGTTTTCTGTCTCCAAACATAAACGTTGTCTCTGTCTCTAGTTCCCTCTCATCCAAACAAACAGCCTGCTTCCAGTATCCATAACCTTCCTCCAGGTTGTCGTTAGCATTCTTCAGTCTGGTTTGAAGGTTGAAGTGAAGTTTTTCATGATCAGGAACCACATCTTCTTTGAGACTATGATTCCTGACTTGAGTTCACTAGTGCCCTGGCAGTAGTTCTGGACATGTCTCTGAGGCTACGTTCACACTGCAGGTCTTAATGCTCAAATCTGATTTTTTAATCAAATCCGATTTTTTTGTCTGGCTGTTCACACTTTAACTGAAATGCGACAGCAAACAGTCTCCAGTGTGAACGAATCACGGCCCCAAAGCGGCCCGCATGCGCAGACGATGACGTCACACATAACGCGCTCTGTTTACGGAAGTAAAATGGCTTTTGCAATAGACTTGAACACAGCCCGATTACGGTAAGATCTCTTTAAGGCTGAAATACACCGGAGACATCAGCGCTGCACCACGTCGCGCTCACACCGTTATTTTGATTAAAAACCATTTTAGTCCGTCAGATCACTCATCACACGGGATTGCCACAGCGCGTCCCAGAAACACGAGTCCACGCCACGGCGCTAAGTTCACTTGAACAGAATTGTCACGTAATATATTACTAATCAAGTCCAAAACCTCACTTTCTGTCCACCGACTGCCTCCGTCTCCAGTGTCAGCTCCACGTGTTGGAGCGTTTCCCTCCGCCGGCGCATGGTCTGACTCCAGTCAGTCACGTACGAGGCGGATTCAATGCGACATGTCCGTTCAGACTGGAGTCGCTTTCAAAAACATCAGATACGTATCCGATTCAGTACCACATATGAAAGTGACCTGGGCCGGATTTGAAAAAATCGGATATGTGCCGTTCAGACTGTCTTAAAAAAAATCAGATATGGGTCGCCTGAGGGAAAAAAATCGGATTTGAAGCGCATTTGGCTGCAGTGTGAACATAGCCTAAAATTCTTTTTTCCAGGTCTGATGAAATCTTATCTTCCGGCCTCTAACAGGCCTGTTCTGTTCTCTGTGGCTCACTTTGGGTTTCTTACTTCTCTCTTTATTTCTTGACACTTGGAAACGCTGTGATAACTTTGTACATCCCTTTCCTGCTTTATGAGCGCCAAAAAATCTGTTCCTCAATCCTAAACTGATTTCTTTTAGTTTCTGATGTTTTCTCAAGTGACAGCTCAAAGTGAGGAGCTGGAGCATCACAAAGTTAAAGCACAATGTGTGAACATGTGCGCTCTGTTAACAGCACTTGGGGGAACTTGAACACAATGAAATTTTCAAAGGAAGCAAAACATTAGTCCTGTTTGGTTGGACAGACTCCAGATTTAGACTGTCCTCGGTCTGCCGAGTCATCAGCTGATTAAATGGATCAGAGCAGAAGACACCCAGTGATGCATCCTGGTCACTGATCTCATGACCATCTAGTGACGTCTCCTGTGGCGTGGTGTCTTCTGTGGGCAATGTGATTTGTCATGTCACGTCTCACTTTGTCTTTTATATCTTGTGTGATGGTTGGTGCTGTTGCCACATTCACATTTATTTTAGTGAGAATCTAAAGCAACAATGCTGTTTAAAAGTTGTTTTTATTTTGTTTTGGTTTCTGGAATCTGGAAAAAACTAAAGCTTGAACTGCTGCATTAAAGTTTCACTCCTGCATTCCAGTCTGATCCCCTGCTGAAAAACCTAAAAAACAAGCAGAAACAAACACACCCTGTGAGCAAAGAGCTGGGTGACTCACACAGACCTGACAATGTGTGGAGGCTGGGTGTGGCCGCGTTACACAACCAGCTCACGTGGGCTTTCACACCGACAGGAAAAGAGCAGAGAAGATTAATAGTGGAGCATGATAAAAGTGTGGTTTGTTCAATAACATTTTATTTTCTACAACACAAAAATTACATCCAAAAGTACAAACTACGTATTTTAAATAAACAAATTAGTTAACTTACCAAGTGCATAAAATGTTAAATGTCACATTTTACCTTTATTTCTGCTCAAACCTGCTACCATTCAAATCTGTGTCGGAGTCAAGCTTCAGCCCAGGTTGTGATCTGTGTGCTTTTGCATTAAGGGAGGGGTTCCTCTTTCCTGCAGCCTTATTTTTCCACACATACCTGTCTCGATTACGTTTTCCCTTCATGGCTACATGACGTGTTTCCAGACGTGTTTGCAAATTTAAGTTGCGGAATTTAGTCACAAGGGGAAAGGCTTTATTTCTCTTAAGGCAGACGGGAATACTTGATCTTACTTTGTTTACATACAACTTACAGTAATGACAAAAAGAGTTATTTTTGTAGTATTTGTTAAATACAGAAATGCTTGCTGGCAGGAATGAGTTCCTGTAGCGATCTGTCCTGCACCTTGTGGGGATCGGCCCCTGGCTGAAGGTGCTTTTAGAACTCCCAGAGCGTGTAGTGTGTGGGCGGAGTTACTAAGAATTGAGCTCCGTTTTGAGAGGATTCCCTCCTCTCCTACCTTCTGGACTGGGTCCAGTTGTGCTTCACATGTAGATCCAGTCTTCTTGATCAGTTTGTTAATCCTGTTCTGTGTGAGCTCCCTCCCCAAGTACACTACACCAAAGAACAGGACACTGACCACCACAGTCTGCAGATGTTGGAGGATCTCAGTCGTCTTAACAAATATAGACGTCTTTGTCTCTTCTTGTACAGCGTCTCCATGTGAGCGTTCCAGTGCAGCTTGCTGTCTAGCTGTAGTAACCTGTATATATTTATGTCTAAATGTCTCACTCCATCCATGCTCAGTTGGATTCAGGTCTGGGGAACGGGTGGTCCAGTCCATAGCATCAGTGACTTCCTCTATAGGAACTGCTGACACACTCCAGACATGTGAGGTCTAGCATTGTCCTGCATTAGGAGGAACCCAGGCCCAACCACACCAGCATATGGTCTCAAAGGGGTCTGAGGATCTCATCTCGGTACCTAATGGCAGTCAGGCTACCTCTGGCAAGCACATACCCCAAAGAAACGCCACCCTGCATCATTACTGACCTACTGCCAAACGGGTCATGCTGGAGGATGTTGCAGGCAGCAGAACATTCTTCACGGTTTCTCCAGACTCTGTCACATCTATCATGTGTTCAGTGTAAACCTGCTTTCATCTGTGAAGACCACAGGGCGCCAGTGGCAAATTTTGGTGTTCTTTGGCAAATGCCAAACATGCTGCACAGCATTGGGCTGTAAGCACAACCCCCACCTGTGGACGTCAGGCCCTCATACCACCCTCATGGAGTCTGTTTCTGACCGTTTGAGTAGACACATGCACATTTGTGTCCTGCTGGAGGTCCTTTTGCAGGGCTCTGGCAGTGCTCCTCCTGTTGCCCCCCTATGGCCTCCACCACATCTCATGATGTACTGGCCTGTCTCCTGGTAGCGCCTCCACGCTCTGGATATGCTATCCTGAATGAGCTGTATATAGCATCGTACAAAATACAGAACAGGCTCCTCCACATTCTCAAGTCATCACGACGTTCAGGGAGCTCTATGACATTCAATGAGAGAACCCTGAATGTCAATTACAGACGCAAGGATTGTACTCCACGTGTTAATATGTGACGCAGAAGGAGCATGACAAAGCATCATGACGAGTAATGAGAACGTGTTGGTCCATCACTGCTCTGTATGCTGCTGCTTCTTTACTCCGTTTACTCACAGACTTACTCACTTTTGTCTACAAGTCTCTCCTTATTCTGACTCTTTATCTGAGGATGTAGTGAAAACCATTATGGTCTGCACTAGTGCTGCCCTCTAAATGTTGATCCCCTCAATCAGAACAGAATTGGGTAAAAGAGCTTCTAAATACGCTGCTCCGTTCTCTCTGAATAACCTACAGAAGGAAAGAAGGATTTCAGAACAGCTCTCTGGTCAAATGTAGCTGCTATAGTTATTGAATCCTGCTCACTTTGGTTAACTGGAAAAATCTTGTACTTCTATAGTTTGAGATGTGCTTTTGCGGTAACGCGTGATTTTGTGCAAATCTTTGTATTTTCTTTAATCCTCCTTCTTGGGCCAGGTCACTCTTGAAAAAGAGATTTGATATCTCAATGAGTGTTTACCTGGATAAATAAATAAATTTAAAAAATCATGATAATGCAACAATTTACAGGTGTTCGGTTTTCTTGCTCTCCAGTGTTCTTCTCTGTCATTTTCTAATCATTTTTATTCTACTTATGTTGAGACTGTTGTTTGTTGACTAGTGTCTGCAGAATGTGGGTGTCCAGATGAGTGAGAACAGGGTGGAGGGCAGCTGACAGCCTCAGACACAGACCAGTTCCTGTTGCTCATCATGTTTAAAGTGTCACAAAGTGAACTGCTTGATTCAAAGTTGACCTGTTCACTCGGTCCAGGTTTACAGACTAGTTAACAAGGAAAACCTGTTAATCCAGCTCCCAGCAGACTGACTCGTGGGTTTTAGCAGTGTTCTGCTCCTTATTTGTAAGATGGGTGTGGCTATTTCTCCAATGTCACCCTTCAAAAGTTAAAGATGATGTACTAAAACACTACCAAAACTTTACATGAAACTAAATGGGGTATAAGATGGATCAAGATGAACGGCTGCGTTGGTTGGGGAGTTCAGTATTTGTTTGTCTGAGCATCTCTGTGAAGTTTCCATGTTCTCCCTGTGCACGTGTTTTTTTTTTTTACAGGTTTTCCAACTTCATCCCAGAAACATGCCTAGTAGGAAATGAAGAGGCTAACACATAAAACATCATAGATGGCATCAATTTTGTGTGGCCTGGCATCTCCCTGTGATCTTTTAGTGCATTTTTCTGTGTCCGTATTGAAAATGTCTTCTAGTCGATGATCATCAAGCACTATTCAGCATGTATGTATCTCTGATTCTTTGAATAGCACTAGGTAATGGGATGAATCCATTACCTCCAGTTGAATGCTGCTAGTCCCACCTCCACTGCACCTATGATGAGACCTGAGATGCAGAAGAAATCACAGTGAACTCCGAGTGAAGATCAGGTCCATCCTGATGTTTTCACCTTTGCATTGAACAGGTGTTTGAGCTGGGATGTCATCACTACATTCACCTGCTCCCTGGATAAAAACAATCTGGCACCAGTAGCTGGTGCAAGGCTCGTCATTCCCATGCTGGTCTCTCTGTAGTGGTGGAGTTTCTAACTCATAGTATGGGATAAGATTTGTGCCAAAAGGATCAACCAAAACAGTGCTGTAAACAGTAACACCCCCCCCCACACACACACACACACACACACACACACACACACACACACACACACACACACACACACACACACAAATAAAGCAACCAAAAAGAACATTTCAGAAGCCAAACTGTGAAATTCAAAAAATTAAAACCACTCTTCACTGTGTTACCTGGTTATTGTTTGGACAGGACTTATTAATGCTAAGTCTCTGACAAATAAAGCTTTCATCATGAAAGACTTTTACAGAACAGGAGCTGGACTTCTTGTAATCAGTGAACTGTGGGTGCTTGTAGTCCTGTCAGGGTAGTCAGGGAGTCAGACCTGATGGTGCAGAGGAGGGTGGAAGCAGGAGCGGGAGGCGAAGAGTAAAATCCAAAAACTGAGCTTTATTAGAAAAACTAAACTATAAACTAAGATACAGGATGACGGTAACAGGACTAACCAGAACAGAGAAGATGAACAGACAGGGAGACATGGGACAGAAGGGCTTAAATACATGAGCAGGTAATCAGGATAACGAGGAGCAGGTGAGAACAATGACTAATTAACAGGTGAGGGAGGGGCGAGAGCAGGAGCATGGAAACACAGGGGAAACCAAACTGACATGAGCATGAACCAAAAACCAATACAAGACATAGACCAGAAAACTAAACAATGAATACACACACAGGAATAGAAACATAAAAACAAGACCTGGTCAACTAAAACACAGAAGATCAATGCAGAAAAACGATGAACATGGAAAACCAAACAGAAGTAACAAAACACCAGGGCTAACTAGACAACTAGAGAAGAAAATAAACACTGGAAGACTCGATAACAGAATGACTAAACAATGAGCAAAGAACTACACCATGACTGGAGAGGAATTCAGGACAGAGTCCAGTCCTTTTGTTGAACTTTGACCTGCTGTGCATGTAAGTATGCAGGATTTCTCCCTTTTAACATCTTTAAAATAATATATTTAACTTCTTCAGAAATAAAATGATGTGTGAACAGTAGTTTATAAAACATAAAGTTGTAGCTGTCGCTGGGAGTGGACTTCCTTTCCCAGGGTGCTTAGCGACAATTGTTGTACCTTGTGTTGAACCATGAGAGGGCTGTGTTTCATTTGGTGCTGTGCACAATGGGTCGGGGGGGGGGCACACTGTAGCTGCCTGCAGTAGCTCCACCTCCTAAAGCTGGAGGTGCGCGGCACCGTCTTGTGGTGTATTTTATGAAATATTGACAGCTTTGAGCCAGAAATAGGAGGTTCATGGGCCAGCTATCGAGTACCTGCTTTACATCTTGTTGCTCCTCCTAAAACCAAAGTTTGAGCCCTGGTTTAATGAAACCACTGCTTTACGCCTCAGGTTCCACCATCAGTTCTGCTGTCTTCAGTCAGTTCACTAGAGATAATCACTGGTAAAGTCTCCTGTGGTCCAACTGAGATCATTCCTTCTCATTCTCTACAGAAAGTCTTCACAGCTCTTGGGTTAAATGTTTAGTTGATCATAAATAGTCTCACATCAGGTGTTCCAGCCCAGTTTGAACATGCCATATAATATTATACATAATATATATTATACTTAATATATTAGTATATTTTGTATCAAACATCAGTTTTCTGCATTCAGTCAGTCCTTTTTGTAGTCCAGTATTTTCTCAGATTTGACCTGCTTATTGAAGACGATCACTGATTTAACAGACTTTAATGGAGATCATTCCAAAATTTAACCAAACAAGAAACCTTTTTATTTCAGGTTATGTAAATGGGACATGTAAAATGTGATGATGTTAGCTGTGCCTGTATAGTTACATCTTGTTGTTCCTGACGTCAGCGCCGTGTGGATCCAATCTGCACTGCTCAAGAGTCTCCAGCAGCTGGCGCTACTTCAGTGTGTTACACGAGTCTGGTGCACAATGTGTCCCAACATGGACACACTTTGGTTGACCCTGTGATCAGAGTGCTCGCTCACAACCTCACTGAGCGTTGCCTTGTTGCTATGGCAACACATCGGCATAGCTTGTGGCTGTATAAACAACAGCAGCTGTTTCCAATTGTGCTGTGTGTGTGTGTGTGTGTGTGTGTGTGTGTGTGTGTGTGTGTGTCCTCTTGGTATTGCTGCACTCCCACATCTCTGCAGTCATTTCTCTTCTTCTAGGCTGCGTTTGAACTCTTCATTTATTCACTTCCAGGTGCACCATCATGCTGTTTAACCTTTTAATTGTAACTTGTCATCCAGTACAGTAAAGGCTTGGAGACGCAGCACACGACACAAATACAGTTAAGGCATGAAATAGACCATAATGCACTGCAACTCTTTCATATTTGTTGAAATATCAAAATGCAAAGTGTCTCGTGACGTCTCCTCGTCTGTCTGAGCTGCAGTATTTGGGAAATGAATTGACTGAAACTAATTGTGGTTTAGGTTTAAATATGTTAAACTTTTGAAACTAAGATAAAACATTTCATATGCTGTTGAACCTAAAAACATTTGTGTTATACAAAAGAGTTTCTGCAGGTTTCTTTGAGCAACCAGTCTGATTTTTGTTATATGAAGTGATGTGATAAAACCAGTTAGTATAAACATAATATAATAAATCAGTCTAACACTTGGCTCTGATGCTTTTCATATCTTCTCTGACCAAACCAGAAAAATAATGGTGTCCATCATCTCAGACTCAGGCAAGAGTTCAACAAACGTTTATTTATGCCGTACAGTACCTTGAATGGTATTTATTACGAAGCACCGCTGCATGCAGGTAGTGTTGAGAATGAGCTGTTCATCGTGTTTATATCCTGCTATAGTAAACACAGTAGTCACCCCTGTCTCATGCATGGATCAAATTATTTACCTCTGATTTATTTCCACCTCTTTCACCTGAAACACAAATAAAAGACCAGAAACAGAAACAAAAGGTGCCCCCCCTTCTTTCTCTTTTTCAGTTCTCCTTCATTTTATTTTATTTCCTTACCATCCTCTCTGCTTTATTTCCTTTCTTTTCCTCACCTTCTTTCTTTCATTTTGCATTCCTTCTCTATTCTTTTCATTCACTTCTCTTTCCGTCCCTTATTTTTCATTCTATTTCCTTCCATTTTCTTTTATTTGTTTACATTTTCCCTTTCATTTTCTTCACTTTCTGTTCTTATTTTGTTTCATTCACTTGCTTTTCCATCCTTTTCATTTTCTTTTTCATCTCTATCTCTTCACTTCATTTTCCTTTTCTTTCCCATCCATTCCATGCTGTTAATTCATGTCTTCGTTCTTTCGTTTCTGAAACGGTCCCATTTCGCCATGTTTCTGATTTTCTTCTGGCAAAAAACAAATAACGGCAACTTCCAGTTATTCCATCTCTGTTTCAGAAATGAAAAAAAAAAAAACCCAAGAACAAAGAGTACACGGATTTATGTCCTTTTCTTTAACCCTACCCTTTGGTTTCCTTTCTTTTCCTCCTCTTCTGTCTTTCATTTTGCTTTCCTTCTCTTCTCTTTCCTTGCTTCTCATTTATTTTCTTTCATTTCCTTTTCTTTCTTTCCCTCTCCACTTTGTTTTTTTCATTCACTGAATTCCTATTCATTCTCTTTTTTCCATCTCCATCCATTCAGTTCACTTTCCCTTTCTTTCACATCTTTCCCCTTCTTTTTTCATTTATGTTTTTCATTTCCTCCTTTCTTTTCATTCCAGTTCTCTTTCATTTGCTTTTCTTCATCCTCTTTGTTTCTTTCATTCCCTTCCCTTTCATTCCCTTTCATTCCTTTTCCTTCTGCTTCCTTTTATTTTCTTCCAATCCCTTTCCTTTTGTTCTCTTTATGTTTTTATTTATGTGCAGGTTTAATTTTGTGTAGTTGGTCATACACACTTATGAAAAAACTCACACACACACACACACACACACACACACACACACACACACACACACACACACACACACACACACACACACACACACACACACACACACACACAGACAAGCCTCTCTTTTCAATTCAAATGAATTAATTACTGCTCAGTAAACTACAACTTGCTGAAACTGCAGCATTGCTTCTTAATATTTGATACTTCGTTTCTCTATTTCCAACAGGTGTTGTGCCAAGTAGAGCATGCCTGCTGAGCTGTGCATGTCCCATCATGGGAACGCACACAGCCAGATAACTCAAGTGACATGGTGGGTTACGGCTTCAAAATGAAAACACATTAGCAGATCTTTGTTTTGTTTGTAATAAGATATCTCTGTTATATATTTTATAAACACTTGTACTGATGGGTAAATATATTCTTTACAGGTTTTTGCTGCACATAGAGAAGCTGTGTGAGTCCAGTGAGTCTGCAATCAGGTCAGATGCTGCCCGACTGTTGTAGCATTTGACAAATATCTGCACAGCCCAAAATATAGGCTAAAATATCCAGTTCATTGGTGTAAAGTGTGGTTTTAATCCTAAGCAGCAGTTTGGATTATACGTGTCTGCATATAATCACTTTAGAAATGGTATTTCTGACCTGATACTCTCTGTGTGGCACATCAAAATGTGCAGCATGAGCTCAGCTATAATTAGAGTGAAGAATATTTTGTATAGGACACTGAGGCAAATAATATTGAGGATTGAAATTGAGTATTTTGAAACTCTGCTTTGAAAAAGTGAAATATCTCCTAAAAATACACCTTCACTATGTGTGAGCTAAATTCTGAATTTACAGATTGATGTGTTTTCTTTACATAAGCAGTGTAATAAATGCAATATAGACAAACCTCATTAACATATTTAAACAAAATCTTGTCCTCTGCACTTTTCAAACGGCTGTTCTGACCCTGCAGGTTTTACTAAACAACAACAACAACAACAGGAAGCTGGATATTGTTTAGGTGTAGAGTAGATACACTGTTTAGGCAGTTCAAGCCCCCTCCTCCACCCCCACCTACTCAAGACAGTTGTGCTCCCCATATTCAAAATCACATTTTTAATCAATGCATAAAAAAATAAGGGTGTAAGAAAAAATTGATTTAGTGATATATCACAATATTTCATGTCACAATATTACAGTATATTGATATTTTTAAAGTTCAATATTGATTTTTTATTAATAATTTACATGGGCAGAACAAATATTTTGTCCCGATTTCCAGCCGTGATGGCTGATGTTTTGTGATGGACACGTCTCCCCTTTAGTGCTGCATGAAAGACATAAAAGTAAGTAATAGGAGGTGAGAAATGTTTAAAAATACACCCATAATAATCTGTGGTTAGTACGTTTAAATATCTGTCAGCCACATTTATTGTCATTCTCTGAGTATTAAGTTTAGAGTTTTACTGATCTGTTTGCTGCTGGTGCTAATGTTAATGCTAATCCTATAGTTGAGTAGGACTTGGCTGCAGACATTCTTCTTGCTATAGTTGCTGATGCACGTTTAAATTCCTGTTTTAAATCCAGTTCGGTGGATTGTCGTTTTTTTTTTTAGCAGTGAATTTATGTTATACGTTATCAGACCTGCCAACCTGTACGCAATTTAAGATTAACGAGTCTGGACTGCAATTCATGCGTAGGAACTCGAGTCCAGAGGAAGAGCGCGTGCTCACGGCAACATGAAAGCAACGCTCAGGAAACTGAAGTGAACCTAGAAGAAGTTTCGTGATAAATAGTCACAGACTAGCTGACGGGATTCTCCAAATCATAAATTGGAGAGTTAACTCTCTCGTGCACAGAGCATAGGACGACGTGCACTGTAACAGAAAGATGCAGGAGGAGGAGAGGAGATCGAAGCAGAGTCAAACAAATGAATAGGAAGCTGGTGCAAAGATATATATGTGTATAGACAGGGGTGAACACAACTAGTCTGCAATCAGATTCATTGTGTACCAGAACTGACTGCCCAAATGCACCTTTGCGGACCAGCGCTTCGCGGTCCCGATGAGAAACCCTTTGATCTGACGAGCTTCTCGTCCTGTTACAGTGCAGCGGCTGAGTGCTCACTTGACCTCTGAAGCTAGTGGAAACACAAGGCAGGATCTCCAACCGACATACACACTCACAGCATCTCCAATGCGCGTGGCACTGCACTGGTAACACACAGCTCCTTTGCGCTTCAACACACACACAATCACAGTACATCCGATCCACGCACACAACTCACACATGCCCAGCTGGCGTGCAACGGGTCACAATCGATCCGTGGTCCATACGAATCACCCTCTATGATTCGGGACACGGTTCATGGATCCAGCAGCTCTCATGCGTTTGCTAAATCCTCATGACGTCCTGTGCTCGCGCTCTGTCAGACCGTGAGTGGTGCATAAAAATCTGTTCACTATTGAATTTGTTTTTATTTGATTGTATTTAAGCATTGGATCGACATCTTGAGTTAAATGTTGTTTGTATTTAATGAGCATTGAGCAGAAAAATGTTGCACAGTCTTCGACAAAATAAATAGAGAGCAAAGATATTTGTCTTTTATTTTTCTTTCTGCTGATCCGAAAAATGATCTGATCTGTGTTTAATTTTATTTCAGTTTTTGTCCAGCCCAGCACTGGTCCTACACACACACAAAAATAACAGCCAACAGCGACAGCTTGTCAGGGCATTGCCCAGTATGCCATTTGGTCCATGCCTGTTGATAATATACGAAGCTGGAATCAGACTTGTTCAAACTTCCTGAATAGACGATGACATAAATTTCATCATCGTCTCTGTCCACCAGGGTCGCCCAGCCTCTTCCACAGACAAACTCATGAAGCTCAGATTTATCTGAGCATGTTGACTGTGAGTGTTGCAATAACCTAAAGTGACATCATTGCTTCCCAGCCTGCATTTGACTGATTGTCGCACCAATCGCTTCAGTCACCAATGAAAACAAGCCAAATCAGTTCCAGGCTTGAAATGGGAAGTATTTATTTGAGAGGAAAGTGAAGACAGAGTGAAGGGAAGCTGCTGGTATTCTTACCACCTCATGTCTGCGGTGCTGTGTTGTTAGACCAGCGGTTCCCAAAGTTGGGGTCGTGACCCCACTGTGGGTCCTCAAACAATAAATGGGGGTCCTGGGATGTTCTCCAGAACTAAAAGTGAATTTAGAATCCTACTAATACAATATATTTGCCCTAAAAACTGTTATAAACAGTTGAATAACCATGGTATATTTGTAGATGTTTGTGTTGTCATTATACCCTTGTTTAATTAGTTTATTATTATTAGTGTTTGTATATTTTGCCAGTGATGGCTGGGGTCACGGGTCTCTTCCACTGTCATTTTGTGGGTCAGAAGCCAAAAAGTTTGGGAACCACTGTGTTAGATTGACCTCTTCTGACATCCACATCAGAATCAGAGGATTCCTTTCACCCCCTTTGGATTATAATACTACTACTGGTTGAAACTGGTTGATTGGCACCCCAAAAATAAGTTAAACCACTACAAAAAATGGTGCCCCAGTCAGTACAACCTGCCTCCTCCATCTAATAAGGCACAAAGCTGCAGAGGGAGAAGACCATCTGTCAAACTCTTTTTATCTTGTCTTTTGAAAAGAGTTTATAAATCAGCTCAGTATCATCTCCTGTCAGGTGGTAGTGAAAACTGTAGAGCCTGCTGTGGCATTTGCAAGAGGCTCTGCACACAAGCGGTTAGCCTACGACACGAGTAAGTGTGAACAAGTTTTCTTCCAGCTTTAGCCTTCAGAGGACCTAGAGAAGCAGACAGTTCACCGCACACAGGGTTAGGGTTTGACACACTATCTTCATCCCAAACTGTGTCTACTAGATGTGCAGGGTGACGGTAAACTGTTTGACTGTATCATTGACAGTTTTATTGCTGTTGGTCAGTTTGTGTACATGTAGTAGACTGCAGACAGTGTTTACCTCAGAAAGAGGAGGTAAACAAGATAACCAGCAGATTTAAAAGAACACCAACTCTTTGATGACTTTCTTTTTCAAAGCTGCAGATTCAACTTTCAAAGCTTGGATTTTTCTGTTTTTTTTTTTTACAGCTGCAACCTTTGACTCTTTGAGGCAACGTTTATCCTCCTCATTCAGCAGCAGCGAGGGTCAGAAAGCCAGCAGCTTCCTGTTGTAAACAGTGTCTGAAGAGGTTTCTGAGAACCAAAAGCCTGCATGTGGTCTGTGGCATAGTAAATGTTCTCATTAAATTTAAACATAATGACATCTGAACAGGACCGCTGTGGCTTCGTTCAGGATGCTGATGTTTGGGTTGTTCTGAAGTTATCAGGTATTTATCTACAGGAATAACCACATCCAGCAGTGACATCACTCAAAGTAGGTGGAGTCTCTAGAAACAGGAAGTAGTCTTTTGACCTGAGCAATGCTCATGGCTGGTCAGATCAGGAGAGATGCTGTAGCAGAGCGGTGACAAACTAGCAGCTCTTTTTCATTTCTTTATAACAAATATTGATCTAAAAGTCAAACTGATGCATTAAAACAGTAAATGACCTGTTTGTTTACCTCAAATTTAGCATGAAGACATTTATTTAGTTTATTGTTGCAGGTTTGTCACTGAGCTGTTCTTGAGCTGACCAGTGGTCAGAGGTGGTAGTCTGTAGTGGTAGACCAGTAGTCTGGTCAGAGGACTACTTCCTGTTTTTAGAGACACCGCCCGCTTTGAGTGACGCCACCAGTTAGTGTGGTCTTCAAATAACTTTTAGAACGCCACATCAGAATGATCCTAATATCCCTTGAAGACTTTTCTTCTTGTCAGATTATTATCTGATTATTATTTGATTATTATCTGATTATTACCAGATTGTTATCAGATTGTTATCAGATTGTTATCAGATTGTTATCAGATTGTTATCTGATTATTACCAGATTGTTATCAGATTGTTATCAGATTATTATCTGATTATTACCAGATTGTTATCAGATTATTATCAGATTATTATCTGATTATTACCAGATTATTATCAGATTATTATCAGATTGTTATCTGATTATTATCAGATTATTATCAGATTGTTATCAGATTATTATCTGATTATTACCTGATTATTATCTGATTATTACCAGATTATTACCAGATTATTATCTGATTATTACTAGATTATTATCAGATTATTATCAGATTATTATCAGATTGTTATCAAAAAAATCAAAACCAATCTTGGCATAAAAACATCAAAATGACAGCATTGGAAAAAAGCCCACATTCGAGGAGGAGAGAGCAGCTGCTGTTTCCTTCCATTTTTCTGGCCTCTCTTCTAGTTTTATTGTCACCTCCTTCACTTTCTTCTGCCCTTGACTTTCCTCTTTATGCCAAGTCACACCTCCTCAGTCTCTCCATCTCTTACATCATCAGTCTTCTCTCGTTTTCTCTCTGGTCTGACTGAACGGAACTCCACGGAAGAGCCTGGAGTGTCTGCTCGTCTACGTTTTTTTGCTAATATCTTGGGAAAGTGACTGAACCCGATCTATGCGTAACCCTGTTGTCTAGTAGTGTCAGTTGGGCTATTGGAAAACAATCAGAGTAGTTAGGGGCTGTAAACTACCAGCTTCTCCCCTCTCTTAAACCACTCCTTGGATGCTCTCGGTGGGCGGTCTCAGCCAAGTGCAATCAGCTAATGCATAAACTGCTGCGTCCAATTATGAGCACAGCAAAGGTTTGGCAGCTGAGACTGTAGTGTCAGCGGAAGCGTCAGCCCTTCCTCGGTAAAGACATTCATGTCCTACCCCGCCCCCACCACCCATTTAAAAGATGCCCTAATCCTATTCCTGTTGTCAGGAATGCAAAGATAGTTTCACACAGCCAAACGGCACTACAACCTTCATAACCTTCGCTCTTTAAAATCTGATAAAAGTATTAAATATTACTCTTAAATGAACTATTGTTTTCCACTGATTATTTTAAGCAAGCAATGGGGCCAACACCGCCATCTGGTGGGGCCCAGCCCCAATGGCCCCAAATGCAAAGACATCACTGTTCATTACTGGATAAGCCAACCACCTGTCACTTGATGTCCTGGCTCTCACTGAGACCTGGATCCAGCCTGGTAACAGCGCTACCCCCACTGTACTTTCAAACAACCACACATTCTCCCACACCTCTCTGGACGAAGTGGTGGAACAGGCATGCTAATTTCCAACAAATGGAAGTATAGTTAATTCTATCCATTACTAAATGCACCACCTTAAATACTATGCCGTCTTGATAACTGCACAGGCCAAACTCTTTATGGTCGCCATATATCGACAACCAGGACAACTTGCTGACTTTCTAGATGAAATAAACACCCTGCTCTTTTCTATTCCAGAGCATGACTGTCCCACAGTGGTCCTTAAAGACATGACGATTCTAAAGCCTGGGACACACAGAAAACAGATGCGTTGCGCCACAGAATCGTCGCGGTCTAGGGGGTACACAGGACGCGCTATGCAGCCTTTGGAAGGCTGAACGCTGCTTGGTAAATTGCCATATTAAAGCCGCTTGAGATAGGACCGGCACCGATCTTTAGCGCCTCCGCACGGACCGGCGTTTGCGTTGCACTCTCCGTGTAGCCACTCTCAGTAACTATAATGTTTTTGTTTTTTTTAAACGGAGTGGGCGCGACGCATCCGTCTTCTGTGTGTCCCAGGCTTAACTCATCAGATTTTCTCTCATTAGACCTAAAACTGGTCCAAAGTCCTCCGACTCACAACGCTGATAAATCTGTTATCGGTCTAACAGTCTTGGTTAAGTATGAAGCAACTATACAAAATAAAACAAAAATGTAAAGAATAAATTGTCTCCTTTAGCAACATGTCGCTTCCCTAAAATAAACCATAGCCAGTTTTAAGTCTGTTTTTGTTTTTTGGTGATAGAGCTGCAGCAGCTGGTGTTAGCGTAGCATATTCAGCCGGATAGTGAATGCATAAATGTTCATGGGGAATCAAATAGCGGACTGTGTTTTCTGGCTACTAGTTTCTCTATATTGGAATTTTTGAGTTGTAGATTAACAACTCAGTCTGTGCATGTTTACACTGCTCCACCTGAAAAAATGTCACCTATATGAATCTACCGCCCAGCGTCATTTGTTGGACTGATGAATATCAGCTGGAAAAAAGTTACATATCACTGAAGGTTTTCCTTCTGTTTCTATTTAGAGGGATTTTTCTGTATCAAAATGCCTTCAGGTCCAGCAGCATTTCTCATCACACATTAAAGGTTTCCTCCATCAAGTTTACTTCAGTTCTTCGAACAATACGGTATATTTCATCATGAGGCTATGGCATGTTTTCTGGAAGAAGTTTGATCAATTAAACCCATCTGTAATAAAGCAAGATTCCAACAGCAATTCCTTGGAAAAACAAGTGATTTATATGAAAATGTTAACTGATGCATCCTAATCAACAGGTATGATCAACATTTTTCTGACATGTTAGGTTAGTATTTAGATTTACTAAGAAAATAAAACCGTTTCCATTTTTGCTTTCCTAAACTTGACACACAAAGATTTTTAATTTATTTATTTTATTTATTTAATTAAATTTATTTCATTCAAAAGGAGAACACAAAACAAACAAAATTATATACATAAACATTTACACTACACATTTGAATGAAAAGGGACAGAAGGAAGAATATATCTTATATAATCTGCCCCTTTTTACAAATAAAATTTTTTTAAATTAAATCATTCAACTTCTAAACAGATAAATTATAATTACGCTACTGTTTAAATTTACTGAAAAAAAATCACAGACACTAACTTAATTAACAATTTCATAATTCCTCAAAATATTTGACTTAAAGCATCCTTTAAATACATAAAGTGACTTTGATTCCTTCATTTCCATTTTTAAGTTGTTCCACAATTTCACACCATTAATTGGAATACTCAGTTCCCTTATCTTAGTTCTAAATCTGGGTTTATTAAAGACTTTAGTTCCTTTCAACAAATAACTGCTTTCTCTCATTTTGAACATCTTCTGAATATTTATAGGCAGAGTATCTGTACTAGCTTTGTACATAGTTTGTAGTATTTTCCAATTAACCAAATCATGAAATTTCATTATTTTATATTTGATGAATAACGGGTTAGATGGATCTGTATAATGACTATTATTAATAATTCTTAATGCTCTTTTCTGCAAAATAAATACTGGCTGTGTATAGGTTTTATATGTGGATCCCCAGATTTCTACACAGTAGGTTAAATACGGTACAATCAGTGAGTTATATAATGTTAACAGACCAGAACTATTCAACAGAAACTTGACTCTATGTAGTATTGCAATGGCTTTGGCTATTTTTCCTTTTATATAACTTGTATGCGGCTTCCAGGTCAGATCCTCATCAAACATCACTCCTAAGAATTTAGTTTCCTTTACCCTTTGAATTTCCATCCCCTCTATTTTTAATGATACCACATTGGGGGTTTTTTTGTCATTAAACAAAATAAAATTAGTCTTATTAAGATTCAGTGTTAATCTGTTAATGTCAAACCAGTTTTTAATTTTCATCAATTCAATATTTATCACTTTTGTTACCTCACTTATTTCAGATCCTGAATAAAACAACGTGGTATCATCAGCAAACAGAACCGTACCAAGGAGTTCCAATACATTCACCAGATCATTAATGAACAATATGAATAGTTTTGGTCCAAGAACCGACCCTTGTGGTACACCATAATTAATATTACACAGTCCTGATCTGGTATCATTTATTTGAACAAATTGTTTCCGATTATCTAAATAGCTTTTAACCCACTGATGAGCCTCCCCTCTTATTCCATATTGATGTAATTTGTAAAGTAACCTGAATGATCTATGACGTCAAATGTTTTCTTTAAATCAATAAAAATGCTGGTAAAGTAGTTTTTATTGTCTATTGCTGTTGATATTTTGTCCGTTAAGTCCATTATTGCCATTGCTGTTGAGTGTTTGGTTCATTTTGCCAAAATGTCTTTTTTTCTGCGTGATGAACACAAACTTGTGTGATGGAATCTGCCATCTGCTCTCTGCTGCAGCAAAGACCTCCTGTGGTGTCCTGCTAAGCCTGTGTGTGTGAGTGTGTCACTGTGTATGTGTGTGTTTTCTTCAGCTTCATTGTGAGAAGATCAAGTTTTCAGCACATAATGAATGCAGCAGCAGCAGTATGAACTTTAAAAATGTAATCCAGTTCCTGTAAAACCAGATCGAAGTCTGCGTCTGCGTCGTCCCTCTGAACAACGCTTGTGCTGCTCCTGGTGCAGGTTGGACTCTACCAGGACTGAGACATGTCTTTGACCTTAACCCTAAACCTGGATGCTGCTGCTTGTGGACAGAATGTCAAGGGGTTAACGTTCTTGACTATATTCATCTGTTTAGCAGTTTGAAGTTATTCTTGACTTAATCATTTTATAAAATAAGTTTTTTACATCTGACAAATTTGTAACCCCTTGCAGACCATTGTTCTTCATTCACATCACTTCTGGCCTTATATAATATTGATAATAATTAGGGATGTACTGATACCACTTTTTTCAAAACTGATCCGATACCGATACTTAAATCTGAGTACTCGCTGATACCGAGTACCGACACCGATACTTCTACCACACAAAAAAATGTAACGAATTGGAATACAGGTTTTATTTTTTCTTCTCTGCTTTTTACAACAAATAACTGAGTTAGATTAAAAAAAATATATATATATATTAATAAAAATGATCACAAAACTAAAATATAAGGTGAAAAATAACCATTTTCTGTGATTTCACAGTGAAATTATTGCAGTTTTCCACATTTTAACCAAATAAAACGAACTATTTGGCACCATCTCCAGCTCTCAACCCACACTGTTCCTCTTTAGCTCAATAGCTCCCCCTAGTGTTCAATATAGGAAACTACAACAGAAATCACAAGTCACAGACAGTGAAGCCACTGGTATCGGTTCCTGGTATCGGGTAACTTTTACCGATATTGGTATCGGGCATGATTTTACATTTATTCATCCCCATAGGGAAATTATTTTCCTGTTTTTAACCCATCCTCCATATTGAAGATCAGTGAGGTGGATGCCAATTGGGGGGCAGTTTTTGGGGTTCTGTATCTTGCCCAGGATGCTTTGACATGTGGCCTGGGCCGGGGTTTGGGCCCCGGTCTTCTGCTCGGTAGGCAGCTGCTCTTCCCTCTGAACCATGTTTGCCCCCTGACTAAAGTGACCAAATAGTACTAGTACTTTCTTTAAAAAAACAAACTGCCATGTGCAGTCCTATACATGTCTGCTGCCCTCTAGTGGAGGATCTACAGGTGGAAAGTGCCAGTTTTAATTTTGCTACAGTATATACTGCTTTATAATTAAATTATAAAAACAAACAGTTATATATATATAGTTGTTATGATAATATTTGCCAATAACAAGTTAAATTTCTTTTAATATGATTTCATATTTCAGGCTTTAAGGAGGTAACAGTGCAAATGAAAAAATACAGTCTACTCTATTTGTTAATTCTGTGTTGAACCATGACGTAGACCAGGGCCTTCAGCATGGATACAAGAAACTGAAGTCACTTTGCTCTTCTGACTGAGGGCATGCATGATGTATAAGCACACCACTTAACGTATGTGCAGCCCTGCATGTAAAATAAGTGTAACCTTTCACAAATACTGACTTCTTAAGCCTTCTCTAAAGGCCTTGAAGACCCTGAGGGTTTTTCTTTGTGTTTATTCAGTATTTTATGAAGTCTCTACTGTCTTAAAGACCAAGGCGACTGCCTACCTTTGCCTATTAAAAAACCTCTCAGATTGCTACTAAATTCAGTTACAGTAATAACAACTTCTCTATTAGTTCCTTGCCAAAACATAACATTTAAAAAAATGCAGCTAATTTAGATAAAATGTTCAACAGAAACATTGTTTGTGAGCATGTTGGCATGATGGTCTCATATGCTTGAATGTTTTGTCATCAGTCTGTATCCAAACAGCATTTTCAATAAAAGTCTTAATAATGTACAATGATGACATGTCGCATTTGGAATCATAAGAATCTGTCACTAAAAAATGCCTCCACAGAGGTATGAGGGTAAGTCTCATAGTGACAGTCCTCTCACAGGTACAACAGATCTGTTTTCAGAAGTTTTTCACTTTGACTTCAGTCATGATTGTTTAGGTTTTAGCTGGAGTTAAAATGGGACAAGGCCCTTCAGACTCAGCCTTATTACTGCTTTGTCATTAACTTAGCATATATTTAACAAAGTTTCAAACTTAAAGCCTAAAAGCTAAAAAAAAATAAAAAAAAAAGCAAAAAGTAACAACTTTCTGTAACTTTCAGTCCCAATCAGGGGAGTTCTAGCCCTTCCCTACAGACTCTGAAAGTGGATTACTTCAAGTGCTGCATCTTCAGTATTCATAGCTCAGACAACTTGACCTGAGCTGCACCAAACAGAGCAGTAATAAAGGAAAATGGGTCCCAAATGACTCACATCATTTACATTCTAATGCCTCTCTGTTTCTGCAAAGTTCCATTTAATCTAAACACCTTCAAAGTTCTTGTTAAAGTGTGAAAAAACAGAGAAGAAGACATTACGGAGATTACAATATCCTTTGTGTGTCCATTAACAAAAAAACTAATGTTATAATCCATAACTTTTACCATTTGGTGTTGTTTCTTATAGAAAGCCTGATTAGTCACCCTTACTACGTGGTGACATTTGTAACAATAGTTCTTCTGTTGAATGAACACAATCCCCTGTAATATTCTCGGTTTGTCTTGCCCTGAGTTGCCTGGAGGATTGGATGATGACACATATTGGTTATTTTTACCCATTATTTATTTTACAATGTTTGTCAGGGGCCATGCATTGCATTGCAGGCCCTATTTAGAAAGGTATATTTATTTAACAGAACAAGCAGCATGACCAGAATAAATGCTGATGTTGCATTTCCCAGTAGATATTAATTTTTATTGTGTAAGAAATTGTTTTCAAGTCAACAGGCTCACGGTCACACAAAGTCACAAATCATTGGTGTTAAACTTTGAGTTGAGTCTAAAGTCTTTTGCACTGTCTTCAAGTTGAGTCTACTGAAGCTATTGTCTTCTACTTATCCAGATCTGGGTTGCTGATCAGCATCCCCAGCAGGACGTTAGGACCACCATCTCCTCAGCCACCTCGTCCAGCTTCTCCAGTGTGTCCCTAGGCCAGCCTGGAGATGGAATCCATTCAGCGTGTCCTGGGTTGGCCTTCTGGAATGACATGCTGGAAACAGCTCAGCTGGTTCTTCTCAGTGTGAGTCCTCCTCTCTACGCTGAGTCCCTCCTGGAGCTCTAAGCTCCTCTCTCTATCTCTAAGGATAAGTCAGACCACCTTGCAGAAGAATTGTTTGATTCTGTTCTTTCATTTCAGTCATTGCCTAAAGCTAATGACCATGACAGTTGAAACATAGATCGACCATTAAATCTTTTTCGTTTTAGCTCCCTTGTTACCACAACAGACTGTCTGCATCCCTGCAGACACTGTTGATCTCCGTCCTTCCCTCAGTCGTGAACAAGTCCCTGAGATGCGTAGCTTTGGCATGGACGGAGATGATATATCCCCACCAATAACTTGATCCAAGGGTGCAGAAATTGTGCTTCATCCCCACCAATAAGCTCACCAACCGAGGTATGCTATGCTGCTGTGCATGGACCTGTGTCCAGGGGAAAGAAGCATGTCTGGATTGACCGGCGTGAGCCCCTCACGCATGGATGCACACTGCGATCCGTGCTCCTGGACACGCCCCTTCCCCCCGGACACAGGTCTGCACCGAGCCGCTCATGCCAATGGCGCCTGCCCTGGGTCTGGATGTGGATCAGACTGCATTTTCCCAGTAACGGTAACTGTGGGCCGGCTGCACAGCCCGCGTAGCCACAATTTACTTCCTGTTTCGACATGCGCTTGGAAACCCCCTCCCTCCCTTCCTGTCTCGTCCCGGTCCCACCAATGTTGAGAGCAAATCTTTGCCATTGCCTGCAGATACTTCAACTCCTCCAATTGAAGTAGGACGTCTGCCCCGACCTAGAGTTAGCAATCAACCCTCTTCCGGTCACGGATGGTTGAGTCTAAAATCACTCAAGTCTGACTTGATACCAAGTCATGTGACTGAAGTCCACACCTCTGGTTTAGAAGAATTATCCTGTTTTGAAGGAACTCACACGGGTAAATCTGAGCCAAACAAAACTGAATCTTTTTGTTTTGTACACTAAATCTACCTGACAACAAACGGAATCATGCATGCCCTCATGAGGCCCAGATTTTAGGTTTGTTTGATTAAGCATGACTACTGATATACTTTTTATAAAAATCAAGTATTCAGTGAGACTGATCCATTTTTTGAGACCGAGGTGAATGGTGACAGTTTCAGTCAATTAGAATGTAGCTCAGGAAAGCTCTTTTCACTCAACAAACACAGAAAAATATGATGTTGCTTCTGTATTTGCTCCATTTCTTGAAAATCTTCAATAATATTACCATAAAAGCTCGTAAAAAGACAGCTCTGTTTTTTTTTCACACTCCCAATGTAATTATGTTACAAATGAAGCATTAAATGTGTCACAGATGCACTTTGACCTCAGAGAATTAAAAATGTGGTTATCAGGGAAGTGATGGCTGTGCTATTATCTTCCTCTATAATTTTCAGCTCCAGTGTATAAATGTTCGCTGGAATACCTTCACCTCTGAGACGAAGGCAGCCTACTCCTCTCGTTGCTCTGCATAAGATTGCTCCCAGCACGGCGGCATCTCTCCAGCCTGCTTTGCATATGACTGCAGGGTTTGGGATCAAAGAGGGGAAATCACACAGCAGGCGGCAGCAGCAGCAGCAGCAGCAGCAGCAGCAGCAGCAGCAGGCCCCGCCTGACGAAACAGGACGCCTGAGAGTAGGCTTTAACATACGGCCTTAAAGAGATATTTCACTCATTTTAAAGTGACGCTCTATTAGTTATTCATAAGGACCACACACACCAGTGACATCACTCAGAGTGGGTGGAGTCTTTTAGAAACAGGAGGTTGTCCTCTGACTGGAGCAATAGTTGGATCAGGAGAGACGCTGCTGCCGATCGGTGACAGACTAGTTTTCAGGTAAGACAAGGCGTAGGGCCGTAGGCTAATACGTTGTATTTACGTCTTGTATAAGTCAAAATCCAAAAGTCCATAATCAACAGTAACAAAACAACATGCAACATTTACGTGTGCACATAAACATACATGTACATTAAGTCAGATTTTTATTTTAAAATGATCTTTTCAACATACTATTTCCTAAAAGTATTAACTGTTTCATGTCTTTATTTATCAAGTGAATCCATTGTTTTATACCTTATATTGTCCAACTCTTACATGTGTTTTGACTTCCTGTCTTTCAAATGGTCATTTCCATCTTCTTGACCTGGAACAGCTTCTGAATGCAGCCTGGAAATACTTGATTATCAAAGATTTACTAGAGTAAGTCTGTTTCATTTTATAAACAGATGGTAATGATTAATCTGACCTAGTTATTCTTCTGATTGCTCCTTCCTGTAATATAAATATGAATTTAGTTTTTTTAAATGCTTCCTTAAACCTCCAAGCAATACATTACATGCAGACGTATTAAAGTCTGATATATGAATTGATTTTATTAAATTGAATTGAATTGATTTTATTAAAGTGTCATGCACAAACCCATACGGGCTTATATGACACTGAAAACACAAAAGGAAGTGGCCATATATTTACAAACAAGAACAAAACCAGTAATTTACAAAACAGGATATAATACACTTTGTCTACAGACCCACACTTTCTCTATAAATTTAGCCAACATAAATACTTCTTTGTCAAAAAGCCAACCTAACATTTCTGATAACCAAAACAAATCAGGGTTTTTACACTGAATCTTTTCAAACATAGACATTCTTAGATCATTAACACAGAAAGTGAAATTTATCTTCAATAACATTTAGATCACATAAAACACACAGACGTTGCTCCTCCAATACCACTTTGTAACGCCCCACCTCAAGAGCAAGAGGCAAAACCCCCGCTCGCAGTTGTGCACAAAGAGATCGCTGCTTTCTTTTTAAATTACATTCCAAATAAGGCTCTGTAACAAAATTATCTTTAAATTGAACGTAACTTCTTAGTTTTGGCTTTTGAAGCATATTAACTTTCCACTGATTTTTATATGTCTAAAATAAAATTTGCTTAATTATTTTAATTTTGCATTGCAAATAATTAAAGAATAAAGATGCACTGTTTGATATAAGAGAAATAAGGTTATTTTGTAGTACTTTTTGATTTACTTACTATCACAGTTACTTACAGATTTTCGTTATCCATTTGGTCTCCAGCTCAACATTGGATTTATTTCTAGTTTTACTTATGGGTGTATGAATGGGTTTCTAAACCAGTTATTATGATTTTTGATAGACTGGTATTTTTGTTTTTTGAAGATTTTTGTTTTTGTTAGATTTATTTTATTGATTAAAAGTTTTTTTCATTCAAAAGAAAATCATTAACAACAAACAGAATATACATGGCACAAAAGTAGTTAGAATGAAAAGAAGCAGATACTAGAAGAAAATATCTTATAATTTCTGCCCCCCTTTTTTTTTTTACAAAAGAAAATTATTACATTCTTAATTTCAACTTTCAGACAAACAAATAATTTTTTTCAGCACCGTCCTGTTTTAATGTTCACATTTGATCATAGACTGTTTAATTTACATTTTCATAATTGTTTATTACACTTGATGCCTCTCCAGGGAGGTGTTTCAGGCATGTCCTGCTGGCAGGAGGCCCCCGGGTCGACCCAGGACACGCTGGAGGAAATATATCTCTGGTTTGGCCCTGGAGCGCCTTGGGATCCTGCCGGAGGAGCTGGTGGAAGTGGCTGGGGAGAAGACCGTCTGGAACTCCCTAATTGGGATGCTGCCCCCGTGACCTGGACAAGCGGAAGAAAACGAACTTGATTTGATACATTTTTTTTAAAATATACTTATATTATTATAGATTTACTGATAATTTATTACTGTTGAACCACATCTTTAGTATTTCAAGTTCCTTTGCAACTGTACTCCAAAGCTGCTCCAGGTCTTTATTATCTGGAAGGAGAATGTCTTTCAATGTGTTGGTTACTTTTCTTATGTCATCTATATATAGTGTAAAAACTTTTGGGTCCCAACAATGAACCTTGTGGAACGCCATACCTGAAATAAATGAAGTGAAGGGAAACTTTGGGAATCGTTTCATGTTTTTGCTAATCTCACTTCACTCGGGCTGCATGTTGGTGCAGTTGTTAGAACTGTTGCCTTTCATAAGGAGGTTGTGGGTTTGCTTCCTGGTTCTGCAGCCTCACTGTGTAGTTACACTTCTCCCTATGCAGGTGTGGGTTTTCTCCAGGTGCTCTGGCTTCCTCCCACTGGCCAAAAACTTGCAGGTTAGGCCAACTGGTGACTCTAAATTGTCCCTAGGTATGAGTGGGTGTGTGACTGGCCATTTGTCTCGTTTGGCCCTGTGATGGACTGGTGACATGTCCAGGGTGTCCCCTGCCTCTCACCCCATGACTCTCACTGGAGGATAATTTCCCTCATTTCCCTTGCTGTTCTGACATATTTAGACATATGGTATTTTTCAGGTCCAAAGCAGAAGACATAATAAAATTAATGATCTTTTAAAAATGAGCAAGAAGCAGTGCTGACATTCTCTGTATGAGTTGGTGTGAAATCCTGCTGAGCTCGGTTCATTCACAGGTTTTTTTCTGCAGGAGGAGGGAGATATAAATACTCAGACAGCTTCCTGTTTCTCCCTGTTGGGTGTGTAACCAGTTTATAAAAGAATTTCCAAAACCAAATTTATGTAGAGTTGCAAATAAAAATTGTGACTGAATTCAAACTCAAACTTTTAGAGGCTGGTTTGATTTTAAAAAAGAGAATGCAGGAGACAGTCCCCCAGCAGCTGAGACTCTAGACAAACATGCTGGGCGAAGCGTAGTCAACAGGCTCCGCCCCCAGTTCACCACTGACCTGTCCATGTTTCTAACCGTTTCTCCCGTCAGTCACACATCCACTGAGATATCGATCCTGGATATTGGCAAATCCAAAGTCTGAAACGTTGCGTTACAGACACCAGGGACCAGAGTCAAATTCTTCCTGGTGGCCAGAGGGGGCGACATAGAGTCAAACCTGAAACTGCTGACGAAGCCTGGTTCACAGGTCTGTGTGACCATACTAACCGTGTCGCACTGTACAACTCCTTGCCGTGTTGTTGTAAACATATTGAATGCAATAAAGTTTTTATTAAACCTCAGCACCACAGAGTTTCACCGTGAGTATGCAACAGAAATAACAGAACAATGGATGTAAAACAAGAGCTGTTTTCTGCTGTTATTGTTGGATTCTGACTCGAGTGTTTCCAGTTTGATTCATTCAGCTCCTCTGTTATTCCACGTCTGCAAACCATTTTGTTTTGAACCACTTGGGCTCAGGCTCACTTCTCTGGAGGTGCTCCTATTGGTTCATGTAAATCCAATGAAAAAGGCGTGTCAAACAAATTAAATATGAACCGTTAAGAAGTAAAAATAAGTATTTTGTTTAGAAAAAAAAGTTTACTTCTGAATTATTTTTTGAATTTCACATTTTTGCTCCTGAAATCTTTCTTTTCGTTGCTTTATTTCGGTTTATTTTGTGTTTGACTATATTTTGGCACAAATCTTATCCCATACGTCACAGACTGCTGATTTAAGCCCATGACCAGGAGTTTTCCTACAATGTTCTCACTACCAAAGACTTTGTCTGCAGCAGCTGATACTGCACAGTGTGAACCTGCATGGCTAAAGGATAATCATACAGTAAATACAGTAAGGTGATTATTCGCATTGCCATTAATGACACCTGCTTATGCAAACTGGAGGTCATTAAAATATTTTTGCTTTGGTGTGTAACTTTGCCAACATCATCATTTTCTCTGGCCCCTCCCCCATTTGACCATATAACATTGTTCTTCCACTGGTTGTCTAGGTAGAGTTCCACTGATAGTCTGGGCTTCAGGGATAAGTAGCAAACATTTTAGGGGAAAACGGGTCTGATTTGGAGAGATGGCATCCATCCCACTTTGGATGGTGCAGCTCTGCTTTTTAGGATTGTGGTAAAACTCATTAGTTCTCAAAACCACGACAATCCGATTCCAGACCAGGAATCACAGCTTCAGTCTGACACCCCTCTGCTGGGTCACAGTCTAAATCCAATCAGACAAATATCAGTCAGTCATAATCTTCTAAAACAAATTAAATATTAATAAAACAAAATAAGATCTGTCTCCTCTACATCTGTGTAATGATCCGATAACTGATCGTTGATTTTTATTTTGTCTTTTTGAAACCTGGATGTTTCTCAGTCATCCTAAATGGAAAGCAGAACAAAATGATTTTATTTGTTGTAAATGGTCCACCTGATGATTATTATGAGTTTTTGCCTGAGTTGTCTGATTTTTTTTTTATACTGATGAAGTAATCATAGTTGGAGACTTCAACATCCACGCTGATCCGTGACCCACTTTTGGGCAGAAAAATGTGACCATGGACCAAAGGTTCTTCCTGTGGCAGCTGAAAAAACTGAAGGTGTCGACCATGATGATGGTCCAGTTCTACACGGCCATCATGGAGTCCATCCTCACCTCCTCCATCACTGTGTGGTACGCTGGGGTCACCACCACAGAAAAGCACAGACTACAGCGTGTTGTGCATTTTGCTGAGAGGGTGATCGGCTGCAGCCTTCCATCACTCCATGACCTGTACGTCTCCAGGTCTCTGAGGCGTGCAGGTCGTATCATAGCCGACCCCTCCCATCCAGGTCATAGACTGTTTGAGCCACTCCCTTCAGGCAGGAGGTTGAGGTCCATTCGGACACGAACCTCCCGCCACAAAGACAGCTTCTTCCCCTCTGCTGTTGGACTTTTGAACAGTAAATAGTTAAGCAGCTCTGCAGCAGTTACTTTTTACTTTTAGCTCATGTCTCCACTTATTGTTATTATTATTAATATTTCTTATTACTTCTTTATTTTTATTTTTCTATTTTCAATGAACCTTATTATGTATGTATGTATGTTTGCACCAATTCATCGAGTCAAATTCCGGGTAATGTGAAACTTCACTTACTTGGCAATAAAAAGAATTCTGATTCTGAAGGTGTTACTGTTTTATTACAGTGTGTTAGAGGGTTGAAACAACAACATTCCTGTTCAGGTTTCATCCATATGCATCAACAAAGTTATCCATGAAAATACAATTTAAAACATTTTTTAAATAATGAACCCAGTAAAAAGGACAGTTAAGCAAAGAATACGGTCTTTTTCATTGTTATAAATAAAGCACTTGTGTAAATGATTTGAAATATTCTGCATTATCAGTCTGTGCTTTGTTCAGATCTGAGGCATGTTTGTCCTTGAGAAACCCCACTGGACTTAGTATTCATTCTCCACACTGCAAAAACAAACCAAGACTTACAAGCAGAGGCGGGCAGTAAGTTACATTTACTCAGTTACGTTTACTTGAGTAACTTTTTGAAAAAAATTTACTTTATGAGAGGTTTTACTTCACTGTACTTTTTACTCTTACTTGAGTATTATTTTTGTTAAGTATCACTACTCCTACTTGAGTAAAATCTCTGAATCCTCTACTTACTTCGAGTAACTTTAGAGGAAAAACAAACATGTTTTAACAAAAATACACCAAACACAGACCTACAGTTTAATAAAGGAGACCACATATTTGTGTACCAGCTTTGTTTTCCTACTCTCATTTTCTATAGCTAACTATCTTTATCTAGCTTGCACAAAAGCTAGACATAGCCAGCTAGTTAAAGTAGCTAAATAGATGGCTACCTAGCTAGTTTTATAGTCGCATAGCTAGCTTTACTAAGTTTTGGCAATATATTTTTAAAAATACTTTGAAAAGTGTTTCTTCTGCTTAAAATTTCCTGTTTATATCATGTTATGTATTTGTATCAGTGTTTTTCATTTTAGCCTTTAAGATACTAGAATTTCCCCCAAACTTTATATTTTTTGTCTGTCTGATGACATAATGAAATAAAAATCTGATGGATGTTACTCAGTACTCAAGTAGACTTTTTACCAAATACTTTTTTACTCATACTCAAGTATTTTTTGGGACAGCAACTTTTTACTTTTACTTGAGTAAGCATATGTTGAAGTAGTGCTACTCTTACTTGAGTACATTTTTTGGGTACTCTACCCACCTCTGCTTACAAGCTACCTGAATCTAGATGGTGGCAAAGAAAACAGACATCAGGAGCAACATGAACACCTCCAGTTACATGGACTGCAATGGAGAGAAGGTTAGCAAGGAGCTGAAGTACAAAAACAAAGGACCCGGGAGGTGAATGAATCAGGAGCGGATCTGGGGGGGGCAACAAGCTTGGCCCCCATGTGGCCCCATGTTAAGTGCTTAGTGTTTTAGAATGTACTCCTTTAAAAAAGCAGTTGGCCCCTGCCTGGCCCCCCCTCTTATTTTTTTTCTAGATCCGCCACTGGAATGAATCCCTCTAAGCAAAGGTCTCAGGAAATAATTGGGGTGAGGAAGGCAAGTGGGACCGAGGATGTGTTGTTTAGAGAGGGATGCAGATTGTAGTAGCATGAAATATGCTGATGCAGAAAAATGCAGTGCAGGGATGGAAGAAGGGTTAGAAGAGTTTAAGGGCAGACATGGTGCAATTATATATATATATATATATATATATATATATATATATATATATATATATATATATATATATATATATATATATATATATATATATATATATATATATATATATATATATATATATATATATACATAGGTATATATATATAGGTATATATAGGTATATATAAAAATACCTTTAGAGGAAGGAAATAGAAAAATCTACTTCCTGTATTAAAACCTTTATATAAACCACTGTTTGGTTTAGACTCTGAAAACACTAACAGATCCAGAAAGAGACAACATAAAAATGAAAAAGACACTTTTACCTGCAGGGAATAAAAATTTATTTAAACGGTGAGAAACAATTTCAGAAATAACAAAAAAAAGTGTAACTTAGGACAAACAGAAACAGAAATCTGAAAACAGTTTGATCAAAACAACTCATAAAGGGACCAGTCCAACACAACAGAGCCTAACAACATCAACGACTTCTCAGGGGCAGGGGCGCCGTAAAGGGGGGGAAGGTTAGGAAGATTCTAAGGGTCCACGACTTTTAGGGGGCCCAAAAAAGTCTCTAAAAAAATTATTTTTTTTAAAGTTTAAAAATCACAAGTACTGTGATACTCCTCGGTATTTTGTTCAAATTAAGACATTAAACAAACAATCCTTTTGTCTTCATAAAATGTATATCAGATGTCACTACTTTATTTATAAAAAAAATTATTTGAAACCCCCCCTCACATCGGCATGAAATGGTACAGTCCGCCCGAGTCACGTCTCTTCGGCTGAAGGAAACACGGAGCTGGAGCAGACCAACCTCCCGACAGAACCTCCGTGTTTGTCCTGTCAGCACCGGGGAAGCTGCATAACCGTCGGCGTAACTTCTCTCCAGGACCTCGCTGTTTTGTTTGTCTTTTGTTTAGACAAAGTAATTCAGTCTTGCGTTGCGGTTTTTAGCCTTCTTTATTACCGGCTTCACCAAGCAAACATTTCTCCTTCCATACGTGTACAAGTCTTCTTCTTTTATACCCTGTCCTATCACCCAATTGTCAATGTATAATACAGTGCCACCATGTGGTCACAAGTAACATAACAATTACACATCAGGAGGACACAATAACATCACATCCCCCCACCTTTAAGTAATAACAGGAAAACATTGACAGTTTGCACACACAGGAAAAACAGTGCTTTACCTATAAACATTCATCAGGTACATCATCATTATTAATAAATATTATTCACATTATATATAAATACAAATCATTTACAGGGCTCAATAATACAAAAACAGCAACCAGGACTCACAAATTAAGCCTATCAGGCTCCCTGATCGTACGTTTAGATCTTCTAAGCACAGGACCCGACACCGACATCCACATCAGGTTCAAGACATGTCTGACCAGTATCAGGCACAGAAACTTCACCATCAACCTTTGGAAACGTCTCACCAGTTCTTAATAGATCACGCCGATTTCTGCGAAATACCAGACCCCCCTCAGTTCTCACAGCATAAGATCTTGGACCTGCCTCATGAAGAACTGTGGCCTTGGTGCCCCATTGGTTCTGGTCATGAATCCTAACGATGTCATCAGGCACTAGAGGTTTCAGTTCTCTTGTAGCTTTGTCATATTGCCTTTTCTGCCCCCACTTAATGCTCTGCTGACGTTTAAGTACCTTCGCATCATGTGGCACACTCACACGAACAGGTAAAGTTGTACGCAGCTGTCTCCCCATCAACAGTTCAGCAGGAGATAAACCACTGGCAAGAGGAGAGGACCTATAGCTCAAAAGAGCTAAATAAGGATCAGAACGACTGTCTGCAGCCTCCTTCAGGAGCTGCTTGACAACATGAACACCCTTTTCCGCCTGACCATTCGACTGAGGATGATGAGGACTAGATGTAATATGGACAAAACCATACTGTCTCGCAAAAGCCATCCACTCTGCACAGTTATAGCATGGACCATTATCACTTACAACAGTGTGCAGTATACCATATCTGGCAAAAATAGACTTCACGTGTGTGATTACTTGTGTGGCAGTAGCGTTAGACAACAGCGCTATCTCTGGAAAGTTCAAAAAGTAGTCAACCACGATTAAATACACTTTGCCATTAAAATGGAATAGATCTGTTCCAACCTTCTGCCATGGCGCTGAAGGAAGATCAGAAACTATCATCGGTTCTCTAGACTGTCTAGACTGGAACTTTTGACAAGTGTCACGTCTTGAAATAAGGCTCTCAATATCTTTATTGATGCCTGGCCAGTACACAGCTCCTCTGGCTCGTCGTTTACATTTTTCTATTCCAAGATGTCCTTCGTGTATTTTCTGTAGGATCAGTGGTCGCAATTTCTGTGGAACCACAATCCTGTCACCTCTCAACAACAAACCATCACACACACACAACTCAGACCTGACATGAGAGTATTTAGAGCAACACCCTCTAGGCCAACCCTCTCATTGATGTACCCCATCACCGTCTGGAGCTCCTCATCCTCCATGGTTCCATCACACAACTGCTTCATCATCACATCAGAAACTGGCAGAGAGTTTATAATCATGTTCACATGATAATCAATATCTGACTCAGACGAACTCAAACTGCTCTTCAATGGAACCCTTGAAAGAGCATCTGCCAGAGCTAAATGTTTACCTGGAGTGTAAACTAACTCAAAGCAGTACTTATGCATCTTCATCATCATTTGTTGGATTCTAGGAGACATGTCAACTAAGTTCTTCTTTATAATTGACACTAAAGGACGATGATCCGTCTCAACAGTAAATGTAGGTAAACCATACAAATAACAGTGAAACTTCTCCAACCCATAGGCCACACCCAGACACTCTTTCTCAATCTGAGCATACCTTGTTTCCGTGTCAGTCAAAGCTCTAGAAGCATATGCTACAGGTTTCCAACTGCCTGCTTCATGCTGAAGAAGAGCAGCCCCCATACCATTCTTTGAAGCATCAGTGGAAATCCTTAACGGCTTAAGCCTGATTTATACTTCTCCGACAGCATGTTTGCGCTCAGACGCACACGTATTGATGGAGACGTTTTTTATTTTTACTTCTCCGTCAGTGTTGTGAAGCAATTCTCCACCAGGACAGCAGAGGGCGCATAACTTTTCTGCAGTAATGCCTCCGGTCAACCAAAGTTTGTTTACTTCAGCTCAGTAATGGCCGACAGAGAGCGAATTTTGATTGAGTTTGAACAGATTGATCTCGAGGAACAAACAATGTTGTTAAAAAGAATTAAACAGAAGTGAGGAGACAGCGGCGTCTGTTGAATGTCCGTCCGTTCAGTGAGGACGAGGCAGACGACGAGCGAAAATGTAGCTCTTGTTTAACCCTTTAGGGACACTGATGGATTATATAAATGTTCGTACTTCGTCTGCCAGACGTTTCTCCAGCTGATCCATATCTGCTTCCCTGAGATTCAACTATTACTACTCTGTTGATAGCGGCATGAAGCCGGAAATGATCACGGGGTGTTGAGCCGACCAATCACAGGCATGCGTTGTCCGTCGCTTTCGACGCATAGTTAGAATTTTGGGCATGTCTCCGTCAGCCTCTGCGAGCATGTCGTAGAGAGCTTGCGTCGACGCATAATGGCGTTGCGTGTCTCCATAACGACGCAGACGGAGAAGTATAAATCAGGCTTTAGTTGGATCATAATAGGCTAACACAGGTTTGGTTGTTAGTGTAGACCTAAGATCGTCCCACTCACGCTCATGTTCATCCATCCACACGAACTCTGCAGAGTCTTGGAATCTGCTTGGAATCTGGGAATAACATGCCTAAAACACGTAGAACGCCAATCTTATCAGTCGGGCGAGACATGGCAGCTATGGCCTCTATTTTAGACTGATCAGGCTCAAACCCATGTGCAGATAACTTATCACCCAAAAAAGTGATTTCTCTAACACCAAAACTGCATTTGGCATGATTCAGTCTCAGGTCACCTTCTTTTACTCGCTGCAACACCGCTTTTAACCTCTGGTTGTGTTCAGATAATGTGGAACCCCAGATGATGATGTCATCAACATAACAACAAACACCATCCAGACCTTCCAACAGATTATCCAAGGCACGATGGAAAACTTCAGATGCTGAAATAATACCAAATGGCATCCTGAGAAACCTGTACCTCCCAAAGGGAGAATTGAATGTACAATACTTTGAACTGGTTTCATCCAGTTTAATCTGCCAAAAACCTTGAGCAGCATCCAACTTTGAAAAGTAACTTGCTCCAGCCATTTCACTAACGATTTCTTCACGTTTAGGAATCTGATAATGCTCTCTTTGGATGTTGCAGTTTAGATCCCCAGGATCCATACACACTCTTAGATCATTGTTTTTATTACGTTTATCGACACACACCATTGAGTTCACCCACTCTGTCGGTTCCTCGACTTTTGTAATGACCTTTAACTGCAACATTCTATCCAACTCGTTTTTCAGACGGTCCTTTAACGGGGCTGGGACCCGCCTTGGAGCATGAATGACAGGTTGTGCATTTTCTTTCAGTCGGATACTGTAGGTATAAGGAAGACAACCCAATCCCTCAAAAAGGTCATCATAATGCTGCACAATAGAATCTACAGACTCTGAAGTATCAGACATTACTCTTTGACTCTGAACAGAATACACTCTTTTAACCAGATCCAATTTTTTGGATGTAACACCACCTAAAAGTGATTCACAGTTTTCAGAAACCACATTGAACAGCACATTATAAACCACGTTCTTTACATTCACCTTCAATATACACTGCCCTCTACAGGCGATCTGTTGTCCATTGTAATCCTTAAGACTAACATTTTTCTGGTGTATCTGAGGTCTCGGTTTCATAGATTTAATCGCTGTCCAACTGATCAGGTTCGCTTGTGCACCTGTATCTATTTTAAAAGTCACATCTGTCCCGTTTATCGGAAGCGACACAACCCACGCATCATCAGTTTTAGTTTCTGAGCGAACATCATCATCGTCATTCTCATGTGTAACCACGCCCACAAAGAACGTATCTTCTAAGTCCGTCTCTTCAACCAGCCGCACAGCCTTTGGCTTGGTCTTAGAGCGACACTGCTTTGCAAAATGATTTTTGCCGTTACACTTCAAGCATGTCTTCCCGAACGCAGGACACTGTCTTAGGGCATGTTTGCCACCACAACGTTTACACAAGTAGACTGGAGTTACGTCATCGCTGGGCTTCCCCGGTCTGAGCGCCTTCACCACAGCAATCTTCTCGCCGTCAGCTATCAGCGTTTCCAGCATCAGCAAACGTCTTAGTATGTTGCTGCGCTAATTCACTGGCATGACAAAGTCTCTCGGCTTCTTCTAGCGTCAGCTTAGCATCGCGAAGCAGACGTTCTCGAGTCTTTTTATCGGTGATCCCGTACACTATCTGGTCACGGATCATGGACTCTTTCAGCTCCCCGAAGTCACAAGACTGTGCTTTTAGCTTCAAGTCTGTCACAAAGCTATCGAAACTTTCTTCCAGGTGCTGCATCCAAGAGCGGAAGACATACCTTTCGTAGATGGCATTCTTCTGTGGTGAGCAATGTGCATCAAACTTTTCAATCACCTTGACGTACTTGCTCCGGTCGCCGGCATCATCAAACTCAAACGTGTTGAATACCTCTATGGCTTGAGGACCCGCCACCGTCAACAGCAAGGCGATCTTTCTGGCATCCGACTTGGAGTCCAACCCGATAGCCGCCATGTACAGCTCGAACTGCTGTTTGAAGCACCTCCAATTGCTGTCCACATTACCAGCAAGCTTCAGTCCTTCCGGCTGTCGTAGGATCTCCATGATTAGCCTCAGGATAAACGATCAAACGAAATCCACGTCAGGCCCTGGATCCCACACCTCCAACTGGAAAGACGCACCCCGGCACCACTCCTGACACCATGTTTTGTTTGTCTTTTGTTTAGACAAAGTAATCCAGTCTTGCGTTGCGGTTTTTAGCCTTCTTTATTACCGGCTTCACCAAGCAAACATTTCTCCTTCCATACGTGTACAAGTCTTCTTCTTTTATACCCTGTCCTATCACCCAATTGTCAATGTATAATACAGTGCCACCATGTGGTCACAAGTAACATTACAATTACACATCAGGAGGACACAATAACATCACACTCGCTAACAACTTTAACACACGTGTATCCATCATCAGAGAGTTAGAGGCGTTTGGTCATAAAGTGAATGTTCGTCACGGGAGCGCGCGCATGCAGCTCCTAGAGCGTGCAGCTTCAGCTTTTTCTCAGCGCGACTCAATGGTTTCAGCTTCAATTTCAGTCAATCAAACACTAAAAAACATATTTATCTGTCAGGACTTCAGCAGAGTTTTGCTTTTCTTTAACCTGACAGCTGTTTTCAGAGACTCATCATGTTGTAAATAGTTTTATGGTTGAAACCTGCTGATATGTTCAGCTGACTGATCCAACTCCTCCATGACTCAAAGTTACTGTCAATAAAGGATTTTTTAATATATATATACAGGTGACAAGATTAAAGCATTAATATATTTTTCTCCACATAATTTACCCTAAAAATACTTCATTTTCCACATACCCCCAAATACTAGTTTCACCTAAACATGCTGCAAAGAAGCCAGCATGCTGTGAGTGGATAATGACATTATACAGAACTATTACAAATAAATATAAAATGTTATTTTTGTGGTAAAAACATTTTTCCACACAGTGATGATTAGATGAATCAGTAACAACTTAAAGTCTGTGTTGATTCTGGGCAGGTTGAAGCATTGTTATTTAGTCTGTTAATGTTACAGAAATTACTGTGAGATTATTATTACTGTGAAGAGCCTTTTTAAAGGAACTAAAGAAAACCTTCCACTAAATACCTTGAAATCGGATGTTTTGATGCTGACTGAATTATGGGATGTCTCATAAGGGTCTGTTTGTTTATGTAGCTTTTAGAACAAAAATCCCAGTGATTTTCAAAGAATTCACCAGAGAGGAAAATGAAACAAAATCTGATCATTTTAATTAACAAACATGATACGATAACCTTGAACACAATAAAAGATCAAACCTAGTGTTGATGATGGAGAACAACAGATAATATCTCAAATATATTATATATATTTTAAAAAATGTTCTCCCTACACATCAGGGAGGGCGGAGCCCCAGCACCCCCTATGGAGCCGCCACCGGGCCCAACTTGATATTTTTTCATGGGGCCCAAAATCCCTGGTGGCCCCCCTGCTCAGGGGGGAGGGAGAAGGGTGATATCGGTAGGATCAGCTTATTGAGCAACAAACAGCTACGGTTTATAAGCTGACTCTCCTTTATTCCACTTAGAATTAACAAAGCTCTTCAGATGAGAAGCAAAACATCTTGTGTGACTGTGTGAATGACTAATGTGATGTGAAGCACTTTGGGAGTCCTAGGACTTAGAAAGTGCTATAAAAGTACAGGCCATTTACCATTTATCTTCAAGGAACCAAAGAAGTCCAGTTGCCATCATTTGAACCCCTTTTAGATGAGCTGGATGACTGAGAACCTTCACAGTTTAGACAAATATTTGGAAAAAATCTGTTTTCCATTCACTCTGTAAAGATATCCACACTAGACCCTGGAGCCAAGACAACCAACACAAACATTTGTCATCTTTCAACACAGATCTCCACAGTGATCCGTTCCATCAGATCGACTGTCAGATGATCCACTACTGAAATGTTCAGCTCTTCTCCTCCACATATATCGCCACACCTCCTCCACTTTTTTGTTGTTGTGTTAGTTTAATTCACTTAACTTCAAAATCCAGCCCTTTCTCTGGGTTGATCCAAGTTTCTGAAATGTCTCTAATGTTGAATGAAAGAATGAACTGTTTAATGTTCTTTCTAATAAGCTGGAAGTTCTGCTGTTAAAGTTAGGGCTGGGCAAAACGATTATTTTTGTAATCGATTAATCTAGCGATTATTTTTTCGATGCATCGATTCATCTAACGATTCATTTTTCTATTCGATTCGATTTTGATTCGATTCGATTACCGATTATTTCCCCATTATTTGACTTGTATAGTAATTTGACATTTGCTATTTTAAGTATCTCAATGAAATAAACACAAATTTCTTCATTTGAACACATTTTAATAAAAAAACTTGAAAATAAAGTTTGTAGTAGTACAACATTTAACTCAAGATATCAATCCAATGCTTCAATACAATTTTCATTCCAGTTTCTTCTAAAAGTTCAGAGGACCAGATATAAACACTGGGGTGACTGGGCTTTCTCTGTGGCGGCACCCCGACTCTGGAACCAGCTTCCATTGGACCTACGACTAGTCACTGACCTGGGCCTTTTTAAA
>SSNR01000077.1:1342175-1355502 GCA_006937965.1 Callopanchax toddi
AAGGAACTGCAAGTGAACTCAGTGCCATTGTCAGCTCTAATGAACTTAACACTACCCTATGGCACGCAGTCAGGTAGAAACTTTGCTGTTGCCTCTGTGGTGTCACTACTCTGTTTCAGGAAGTAAACTGACTCTGACCTGAAAAATCCTGTGGCCTCACTGTTGACCACTGGAGCCCTGTGTCTTTGCCTGACTTCATTGACATCCTCCAGGGTCCCACCTAGTTTGGCCTTGCCACCCCCCTCCAAAGCCCTGCCTCTTTACCTGAGGCCTTCTTTGTGGTTCCAGTTGCTCTGCCTCCCAGCATGGTTCCTCCTGAGGGGTCTCGTTCCGTTGGACCAACTCCTCCTCGCCATCCTCCTGGGTCCTAGCCTCGCCGCTGCCCTCCGGGGTCACACCTCATCTGGCCTCGCTGCCATCTTCAAGGGGCTCACCCTGTCTGGTTGCCTTGGCACCACTCTCCTGAACTCTCGTCTGGCTGCATCCTGGACGGCCTCCCGTGCTCCTCTTCGTCAGGCTGTCTGCTGAACTCTGGACTTTGCTTTTGTTTCGGTGTCTGGACCCCCTCCTCCATGGTGGTCTCTCCTTTTTCTAGTAAAAGACACCTTCCCATTTTAAAGAGAGCTCTCCAATGTCTCTCAGTTGTGCCATTCTGATGAAGAGAACATGCAGATGTTTCATGCTGTCAGGAGTGGTAGTTTAAGCAGGACCCAGGCACAGATGTACTCCAAAAATAAAGATTTTATTACGATGGCTCAAGGAAACACACGAGGACAGGGTCTAAGATTGGAGAGGCAAAGACGAAGATCTCACAAACACAAACGAGACAGGCACGCTGATATACTGAACATTAACATTAGAACAAGGCACAAGACAGGGTACAAGGAGACGATTTATGCCTTTTTCCCCTCAAAAGAGACTGTAAGGAACTGCAAGTGAACTCAGTGCCATTGTCAGCTCTAATGAACTTAACACTACCCTATGGCACGCAGTCAGGTAGAAACTTTGCTGTTGCCTCTGTGGTGTCACTACTCTGTTTCAGGAAGTAAACTGACTCTGACCTGAAAAATCCTGTGGCCTCACTGTTGACCACTGGAGCCCTGTGTCTTTGCCTGACTTCATTGACATCCTCCAGGGTCCCACCTAGTTTGGCCTCGCCACCCCCCTCCAAAGCCCTGCCTCTTTACCTGAGGCCTTCTTTGTGGTTCCAGTTGCTCTGCCTCCCAGCATGGTTCCTCCTGAGGGGTCTCGTTCCGTTGGACCAACTCCTCCTCGCCATCCTCCTGGGTCCTAGCCTCGCCGCTGCCCTCCGGGGTCACACCTCATCTGGCCTCGCTGCCATCTTCAAGGGGCTCACCCTGTCTGGTTGCCTTGGCACCACTCTCCTGAACTCTCGTCTGGCTGCATCCTGGACGGCCTCCCGTGCTCCTCTTCGTCAGGCTGTCTGCTGAACTCTGGACTTTGCTTTTGTTTCGGTGTCTGGACCCCCTCCTCCATGGTGGTCTCTCCTTTTTCTAGTAAAAGACACCTTCCCATTTTAAAGAGAGCTCTCCAATGTCTCTCAGTTGTGCCATTCTGATGAAGAGAACATGCAGATGTTTCATGCTGTCAGGAGTGGTAGTTTAAGCAGGACCCAGGCACAGATGTACTCCAAAAATAAGGATTTTATTACGATGGCTCAAGGAAACACACGAGGACAGGGTCTAAGATTGGAGAGGCAAAGACGAAGATCTCACAAACACAAACGAGACAGGCACGCTGATATACTGAACATTAACATTAGAACAAGGCACAAGACAGGGTACAAGGAGAAGATTTATGCCTTTTTCCCCTCAAAAGAGACTGTAAGGAACTGCAAGTGAACTCAGTGCCATTGTCAGCTCTAATGAACTTAACACTACCCTATGGCACGCAGTCAGGTAGAAACTTTGCTGTTGCCTCTGTGGTGTCACTACTCTGTTTCAGGAAGTAAACTGACTCTGACCTGAAAAATCCTGTGGCCTCACTGTTGACCACTGGAGCCCTGTGTCTTTGCCTGACTTCATTGACATCCTCCAGGGTCCCACCTAGTTTGGCCTCGCCACCCCCCTCCAAAGCCCTGCCTCTTTACCTGAGGCCTTCTTTGTGGTTCCAGTTGCTCTGCCTCCCAGCATGGTTCCTCCTGAGGGGTCTCGTTCCGTTGAACCAACTCCTCCTCGCCATCCTCCTGGGTCCTAGCCTCGCCGCTGCCCTCCGGGGTCACACCTCATCTGGCCTCGCTGCCATCTTCAAGGGGCTCACCCTGTCTGGTTGCCTTGGCACCACTCTCCTGAACTCTCGTCTGGCTGCATCCTGGACGGCCTCCCGTGCTCCTCTTCGTCAGGCTGTCTGCTGAACTCTGGACTTTGTTTTTGTTTTGGTGTCTGGACCCCCTCCTCCATGGTGGTCTCTTCTTTTTCTAGTAAAAGACACCTTCCCATTTTAAAGAGAGCTCTCCAATGTCTCTCAGTTGTGCCATTCTGATGAAGAGAACATGCAGATGTTTCATGCTGTCAGGAGTGGTAGTTTAAGCAGGACCCAGGCACAGATGTACTCCAAAAATAAAGATTTTATTACGAAGGATCAAGGAAACACACGAGGACAGGGTCTAAGATTGGAGAGGCAAAGACGAAGATCTCACAAACACAAACGAGACAGGCACGCTGATATACTGAACATTAACATTAGAACAAGGCACAAGACAGGGTACAAGGAGACGATTTATGCCTTTTTCCCCTCAAAAGAGACTGGAAGGAACTGCAAGTGAACTCAGTGCCATTGTCAGCTCTAATGAACTTAACACTACCCTATGGCACGCAGTCAGGTAGAAACTTTGCTGTTGCCTCTGTGGTGTCACTACTCTGTTTCAGGAAGTAAACTGACTCTGACCTGAAAAATCCTCTGTAAACATTGTAATGTGTTTATAAGCACTTTGCCCACTTGGTTCAATGGGGCCGGCTGGATCAGTGTGCTCTATCTGTAGTGGCTCACTGGCTTTTGGGTCACTTTTTCTGTTTGTTCTTAGTGAATTGTCCTTCTGTGCACACATTACAGTCTAATGTAGTACTGCCTGTAATTTGTATTCTCTACAACATCTGGTAACTTTAACACATCACCAACTGTACTGTCCTCGCTGAGACGTAGTGGTCGTTTCAACTAGACAGTGAGTTCAACTCTGACTCAATGATGGAAGACGTGTCCTTGTTGTAGTTTGCTGATTTATTACACGTTCTTGCCACTCCTTTGAATACAGAGTGAAACTTAAAAACAGAAAAAAATAATGCAATTACCTATCTCTCCTCATTAATGTGTAATTCACCGAAAGTGTAAATTGGAGTTAAAAAAAACTTATATCTGCTAAATATAAATCACCATGTGAATGAACACAAATTGCCCACAAAAGGCGGCATATTTTAACAAGTTTTAACAAGTTAAAACAACAACTCTCATCTCATCTCTCTGGGTCAGTGTGTGTTGTTAGCATCCCGCTAACTCACGTACGCAGCACTTCCTGTCCTACGAGAGTTTTCTATGTTAAAATAAAAGCACGCCTAACAAAATAAGACTTTCTTTACAAAATTGAACTGAAATGCCTGGAAGGCAGAACACCAACATTACAATGCTCTGAGATTTTATGCTACGTTTTCACATCACAAGCCAGATTAACAATGTCACAGGACATCATATAATTTAATGATATGTCATTGTTTACTGTTTTCTAATAGTAGTCTGTTGTGTTCTTCAATGGAGAGGACTGTCCCATCTTGGTTCACTAGTTGGTTCAGTCCCTTCTAGAAGATCACCTGTGCTCCAAAGGCTGTAGCTGCCTTCACTGAGAATCTGCTCTGAGGGTAGGATGGGATGAACAGAGCATCTCTCAGTGTGATGTTGGGCCAGTGTCCTTGTGTGTTCTGTAGAGAGACGCTGGCATAGCTACACCAGTTTAGTGTTCTTTTATTTTGCAATAAGTCAACAGTTTCCATAACGTGTCATTGTGATAGAATTTAAATAAATGTCATCAAATTTTCTGATTTTATATGGTTATCAAATGTCTCTTGATTTCTCAGTTTCATAGGTTGCTTTTGAACTTTGTGAATGGTAAGTCTCCACTGCTTTGGGTTGTGTGAATGGCAAAAGGCTTAAAGCTTCAGGAAGCCCCTTTAGAATCATGGCGATAATACGTCCATCACTGATGACTGCTTTAGCATTTCTTATGGAGGTCACTGCTTTTTCAGCTGTTACTGTCTCATCTGGTTTCTCCTGCAAAGATGTCTCTTTTTGAAAAACAGTTTCCACTTTACAACAGTGAAAAGAACAAAAGTTAGAAAATAAAGAAACATAAAAATGGAAAACATGGGGAAAAATGTTAAAAGACATAAAAATGGAAAAAAGAAAACATTCATAAAAATGAAAAAGAGAATAAAAACGGACATAAAAATGGAAAAAAAGAAAAGAAAAAAATACATGAAAAAATTGGGAAAACATTGAAAACAATTGAAAAGAAAAAAATTGAAAAAAAATTAAAAAGACATAAAATGGAAAAAAGAAAAGAAAACATTCATAAAAATGGAAAAAGAGAATAAAGACAGACATAAAAATGGAAAACAGAAAAGAAAAAAGAATACAGACATAAAAAAGTAAATAAAGACAAACATAAAACATAAAATGGAAAAAAAGAAAAAAGAGAATAAGGACAGACATAATATGGAGAAAAGAAAAAAGAATAGACCAACATAAACGCTGACAGTACTACAGCAGTCCTCCTTTAGCATTAGCTTAGCGTGTTTTACGCCAGAGGCGAATATCCACCTGCCGGATCAGGAAAACGGCTGGGCTGTTTACAAATAGTTTTGCCCACTTATCTAACTCTGAGGTATTTGACAAAAAACAAAAAAAATCACTTTCTGGTGGAGTATCCCTTTAAAGCTTTCATCATTGGGGGAATAAGATAAACTGAAAAATGGTCACTCAGACTACAGTAGTAATTGTATTCACTGTTAACCCTCTTATTAGCATCGAGTCAGCACTTTTGTCTGATTTGCTTAATGTTGGGGTGGTGCGGTGGGGGCTGGTTGACCTTTAAACTTTTATATCTTTAAACCAAAAGCAGCACCAACAAACGTTTCTGCTGCACAAACGTTTGAGACATTTAGCTTGTGTGTGTGTGGGAGGGGGGTCAACTGGACTCAGGACTCCTCACTCTGTCCTCCTCTTTAACCCACCAAGAACATCATCACTACCTATTCAGTCCCTCCTAAAGAAGAAGTGCTTCCTGAACAACTTTACAGAGAACCTCTTCCACACCCCAAACAGGAACAAATCAGTCTAAATAAAAAAACAGGGTTTTTATTTCAAATAAAAACTAGTTTTAATGCAAGCAGCCACAAACCCACTGAACATCAAAACCAGGTTCACAGAACCTTCATTTATTCCTGCAGGAGATCCAGATGCTCATCTTGGTGTGTCCTATTTAAAGGTTACCTTACTCATCGTACTAATGATACATCACACTTCACGGTCCTGATGTGACCAGTCCTCACCCCAAACTCTGACTCTGAATCTCCAGAAGCTGTCTCTTTGAGGACGGATACAAACGTCTCTAAACCTTTTCACTTTTTTGTGAAAAACCTAAATGCTCAAACTATAACCTTTAAAAAAAAAATCCTACCTCATCCTGAGCTCTGCTGTCTTTGACCTGCTATCCTTGGACCAAGTCTGCCAACCACCAGATCCTCTCAGCACCATCCTCAAGGGTCTCACCCAGTCCGATAGCCTTGGCACCACTCTCCAGAACTCTCGTCTGGCTGCATCCTGGTCAGCCTCCAAGCTCCTCCTCGTCTGGCCGCTATCGGGCCGACCTCCTGTGCTCCTCCTCGTCAGGCTGACTGTGTCAGGTTTGGGAGGTTTACAGAGGATCCAGGCGCAGATGTAGAGGCAAAAACAGACTTTATTCAAAGGTAGGGAGACGAGGAAACACAAACCAGGGCTGGGGACATGAAAACGAAGATCCGACAAACACAGACGAGACAGGAACACTAATATACTGGGGAGGTGATGACAAGACGAGACACAGGTGGCAGGATGACAATTGGATTCACCTGTGGGAGACAAAAGGCAGAGGGTTAGACAGAGCACAAGACAGGACACTAGATGGAGACATATGACACAAGGGAGGTGACATATGACAGAGCCCCCCCCCCAGGGACGGACACCGGACGACCAAGGAGAACCAACAAGGGAGGGAGGGCGGGGGACCAGGAAGGAGGACCAGATGAACAGAACGGCCAGGAGGCACAGTTCAGGAGGACCCGGGTCAAGGTCTGGGTCAGGGTCAGGCTCTGGGAGGCCCGGGTCGGGGTCAGGCTCCGGGAGGCCCGGGTCGGGGTCAGGCTCCGGGAGGCCCGGGTCGGGGTCAGGCTCCGGGAGGCCCGGGTCCGGATCTGGTTCCGGGAGGCCCGGGTCCGGATCTGGTTCTGGAGGGCCCGGGTCCGGATCTGGTTCTGGAGGGCCCGGGTCCGGATCTGGTTCTGGAGGGCCCGGATCAGGCTCCAGGAGGCCCGGGTCGGGGTCAGGTTCCGGGGATAGAGGAGCCAGGCTGCTGGGCTCAGGAGCAGGACTGGAAAGGCCCACCTCGGGCTCAGGACTGGAAACAGGACTGGAAACAGGACTGGAGAGGCCCACCTCAGGCTCAGGACTGGAGACAGGACTGGAGACAGGACCGGAAACAGGACTGGAGACAGGACTGGAGACAGGACCGGAAACAGGACCGGAAACAGGACTGGAAACAGGACTGGAGAGGCCCACCTCAGGCTCAGGACTGGAAACAGGACTGGAGAGGCCCACCTCGGGCTCAGGACTGGAAACAGGACTGGAGAGGCCCACCTCGGGCTCAGGACTGGAAACAGGACTGGAGAGGCCCACCTCGGGCTCAGGACTGGAAACAGGACTGGAGAGGCCCACCATGGGCTCTGGAACGGAGAGTCCCGGGGCTGCAGCGGCACAGGAGAGTCCAGGGGCTGCAGCGGCAGGAACTGGAACGGGTCCCGGGGCTGCAGCGTCACAGGAGGGTCCAGGGGCTGCAGGTTCAGGACTGGAGGGAGGACTGGAAGTCCTGGTGGCTTGTGGAGCCGGACTGGAAGGAGGAGGAGCAGAGTCTGTACAGCAGGTGAACTCACCAGACCACACCAGGTACCGCTGAGCCAGCCGAGAGGCGGAGGCGCGCCCATGATGTTCCCGGAGCTCCGGGTAGAGGGCGAAGCTCGGGTTGGTCTCATAAAATGAGACTAAGGCTTCCAGTACCGGTAGCTGCTGGTGTGGACAGATGTCGTTGGAGCTGAGGGCATTTAAGGAGTCCTCAAAAAAACGATCCATCTTCTGGACATGGTCCGCAGGAAGAGCAAAGACAGCGGGAGGCTGCTGGGACTGAGGCTCTGGGGAGATCCGTCGGGGCTGCTGCAGTGGAGCAGAGAGGCCGACGTGGACCCGCAGGACTCCTGACCTGATGGTTGTAGGCGGCGCAGGCAACGTGGGGAGACGTCGTCGCGGCTTTGGACCTGGTGGCGTCCTGTACGCCAACCGGGTTCCCCGGTAGGGTGAAGCGAGCCCCGGGTAGACATCCGCTGGATCCATAATTGGTCGGATCTTCTGTCAGGTTTGGGAGGTTTACAGAGGATCCAGGCGCAGATGTAGAGGCAAAAACAGACTTTATTCAAAGGTAGGGAGACGAGGAAACACAAACCAGGGCTGGGGACATGAAGACGAAGATCCGACAAACACAGACGAGACAGGCACACTAATATACTGGGGAGGTGATGACAAGACGAGACACAGGTGGCAGGATGACAATTGGATTCACCTGTGGGAGACAAAAGGCAGAGGGTTAGACAGAGCACAAGACAGGACACTAGATGGAGACATATGACACAAGGGAGGTGACATATGACAGACTGCTGAACTCTGGACTTTGTTTTTGTTTCTGTGTCTGGAAACAGAATATTTTGTGAATAAATGTACATGTCACATGGTTAAATTAACTTTTACAAAATCAAAGTGCTAACAAAAAGTGCTTTCTTGCATTTAAAAGGAAAACATCTGAACAGGACACACCTTTGTATTACTATATTACTGTTTTAGTACATTGCAGTCCTTGTGCCAGTAGCCAATGAGTAAGGCTAAACATTCTTTCCTCAGTTTGTAAAGAAAACAAAAGATGCCTGGAATTCCAGAATAAAAAGGGTAACAACAAATGTGAACATCGATTATCCTTCCATCGCACAACAAGTGTCCAGGTGCCTTAAACTCCAAGCTGATGTTCGTTCTTCCTGCACTTATGTGATCCGTTCATGAAAAGCGTCCATGGTATAACTTGTAAATGGAGAAGAGTGAAGGTCACAGGTTGAAATAAAGGAAGATAAAAGAGCCCAAATCAATCTTTGTGCTAGGGGTCTTATGTTTGCTTAAGCAAACAGCTTGATCTTCATTTGCTGTATGTTTGCACTTAGCCTTTGTCCATCCAGATTCATTATGATCTTCTGACAAAACTCAAAAGTGTACTTGTGGTCATTTGCATAGCTCAGATCTAGAGCATAAATCAGTCCAAAGAGCACGATGAATGCCAGGTGATGCTACCTAGGTTGTTCATAACTGTAGTGCCTTCAATGACAACCCCCACATCCTCTGGTTGCTGAATCCCTTCTCTTCTGATGGTGTAAACACCACGACAGTTGCTGCAATGCATCTCAACCGTTCATCCTCAGTGGTGGAGGTCTGTCAAACAGAAACAATACCTTTATTAAGAAATAGGTTGTACTTTCCACAATTACTGTTTCATTACTTAATAAATATATATTATATATATATATATATTGTTTTTTTTACATCTACCACACAAAACCATTGGCGCACTGGCTGATGATGCGGAAGCAAAGGATCATGGACTATGTAGTTTACTTTGCTATACTCCGGTGGGGTGAACTAAAACGTGTTATTTTTAACTCAGGACGTACTGTTCAATATGTGACAAGACCACGACCATATCGTGGCTATTTTACTACCGCGATAGATCCACAGAACCTGGAGGTTCGGCTGTGCCAGCAGAGACAGTCAGAGTCCCTATCACACGTTGGTCTGGAATAATTCCCTTCTCAACCTCCTTGAGAAGAAGATGAGATTCTTTCTAATGCTGTCTGAACTCTAGTAGCCTCTGTCAGTTTAAAGGACCTGTAATAAGGTCAATGAGGATCTAACAAAATCCTCTTGTTTCTAGGTTGTGACATGAAATATGTTGATTTATCCAGATGACTTATTCAGTCATTTCTAGACTGTTTAGAAATCAATGGTACTGAATTCAGATTGATGAAAATGATTCATGAGTCTCATTCAATCCTGATGCATCATATGAGTTCCAGTATGAAGAATAAGTTAATATATTAATAATGTGACATTCATAAAAGTATTCCTAATGATTTATTAGTGTTTAAACCATAAAGTATTAAATTATAAGTTTAAATCATTCAGTCTGATGTTCTACTTTCTTTAGAGATAGAGTGAACTGGTGTATACGTATACATTTTAAGAATATCACAACTGTTGTATATTCATATGCTGTTTGTTGCTGTTGTGTCTTTTCTCCCTGTTTTGTTTGTGCTTTATTTACAGGTCTAGAAGTGGACTCTTCACGTCTCTTGTTCTCTTCTTTTTCTGTTTACTTTCTCCCCCATCCCCCTTTCTGTACCCTTCCCTTCACTTCCAGGCTCCGTGTCCGATCAACCATAAAAATATTCTAATAAAGATTTTGGGGGTTATATTTAAACAAAAATCAGGAGGAGTTTTATAGCAGTGGCTGTAACCTCTCACCTGAAACAGCAACACTGTTGGGCTTGTTTTTGGCACTCAGACATTATTCTGTTTGCTCCACAGCCGGACAGGACACGGGGTTAAATATATATATATATATATATATATATATATATATATATATATATATATATATATATATATATATATATATATATATATATATATATATAAGAATTAATCTTGATTTCTACCTGTTTTGTTAGGCGGATGTCTTTCAGTTAAATATTGTTAAATGAATTTGTTATTTTATTGATGTATTTATAGGGGATTGGGGCAGATTATATATAAGATTTTCTTCTATCTGCTCCTTTTCATTCAAGTATTTCTAAGTTGTATTTGTTTGTTTAGTTGTTTTTAAGAATGAAATAAAAAATTTAAAAAAGTTATATGTTTGTTGATTGCTTGGTTTAGTAATAAGCTGATTTTTATATAAAGTCAGTTGTTACTCTTTCATTTTATAAACGAAAGGAGTTCACTGAACACCAAAGTCTTCAGGTCCAAATTCATTAAGCCAAACAGAATTAATATTTATAACTCATGAATATTATGATTTAGTTTTTAACACTTTATATCTGATTCAACACATTTATAAGTGTATGAGTATTGTCTCTAGTTTCATTGAAAATGCTCACCTGTTGAGGACTGCCACTCCTTAATGACGTCATCCCTGCTGACCTTATAAACAACCCTCCATTGAGGAAAAGCCTCAATGGAGGGTTACCAGACCTGAAAATGAGAACCTGAAACAACAAACAAAACCAAATTCACCAAACTAAGAGAACTATTTCTACTATCATTTACTTTAAACTAGATCTAATCTAGAAGCCACAAGCGCAGACAACTGGGGAGTAAGGCACAGATCCTTCTCCCCTGAACTACAGGTGAGCAGCCTTTTTATTTCTGCTCCTGGTGATGAGATGATTGGCCGCAGCTGGGCTGGCCTGGGCGTGCCATGGTCCTGAGGCAGAAGAGGACACAGCTCAAAGGAAGCGGCCAGGTCACACACACAGAGGGGCTGCAGACCAGGGGACGTAACAAATCTGCAATCCAGCATTATACGCTATTGAGCTTCTGCATACTAGCTTTCTTATATTTACGCCACAGAGGTGCTGTATACAGAGGTGTACAGTATGTTCTGAAAAGGTAGATTTTCACATTGTCTGAACACATGAAATTTCCTGATCAAAATGTTAGCTTGAGCGTATACAAAATGCGTTTGCAATGCATTAAAAAAATCCTCCACTCCTAGAAGCAAGTGGACACACTCTTTCTGTCAACATAGCTAAGATTCATCTGGACTCATCAGAAAACCTGTTTTTTCTACGAGATGAGCTCATAACTCCGATGTGTTTCTAGACCTCTCTCTATCATGTATCACACTGAGATCAGTGTGTCGTCTTCGTTGTTCATGACTAAATGAAATGGCACAGTTAGTTTTATAAAACCAGACCATCCTCCAACATTAGGACACATTAAGGAGGTGATTCCCTCAAGTCTCAGGGTCACCAGTTGTGCTGCTGCTTCAGATGACATCATGACCTGTCCTTCAGCTACAGCAAACACATGGATGCCCTTGAAAAATGTGCATCCTTACCATGAAAAAAACCAACAAAACCCCAGAGCAAGTAATTGCTGCAGAGAGCTGCCAGCGCCAGGACCTGAGTGGATGCCCCCAGAGGGCCCCTCCATTACAGGCTGCCCTTGATTTGGTGAAAGGTCTAGCTGTCAGGCAGGGTGTAATTTAAGGATGGGCTTCTCCACCTGCCTTCCATCTGATTTCTTTCCTATTTTGCTTCACATGGTGTTGAACATTTAAATGTTGTCAATAATAGAATGGCCAGAGAGCAGCAAATACACACAACTCTGTAATGTATTTTTGCTTATAACCTTTTTAGTCTGTTAGTACCACGGCTGATGACAAATTGAAATGTACATATTATAGCAGTTATACTAAACTCTACTTTGAACTATGACTGAATAGACATGCAAGGTGAGGGAGCCTTGATTGTGAAGCTTTAAGGGCAGATCAATTTGAGTCGTCAACATAAAAACGGTAAGTAAAACAATGATTCTTTAAAAGTTTCCTACAAGAGGTAAAGTGCAAAGAGAATGGGGCCAAGAATGGGGGACCCCACAAGACATGGAGTACTGAATGAGGAGAAATCACCGTAACCCTCGGAGGTCCCTTTAATAAATGCCACACGAAGGTCCCTAATGCATAAAAAATGTGCCAACAAAACTTCATATAGAAATATAATTATAATATTGCAAAAGTGTTAACATTTTTACATAAATTTCATCCTTGGCTTCAGTGCTCACAAGATAAAATACAATATTTGTGTTTTTTTTAGATTTAACCCCTTTAATGCCAGGTTATATAACAAAATCTGCACTGAGAAAAAAAAACAAAAAAACAGTAAAAATGAAATCTTTTTTTGTGCTTTATGTCCAGAGGATTGGTTTTAGGGGTGAATTATCAGGGCTCTGGAGTGTCACAAATGAGCATATAAACATTTTTTGTTTACCTTATATTTTTTATTTAGCATCAGATTTTCAGAAAAAGTCACATTTTGGTCCCTAATGGATAAAATTTGCGCAAACAAAACTTGATATAGAAATATAATTATAATATTACAAAAGTGTTAACATTTTTACATGAATTTCATCCTTGGCTTCAGTGCTCACATGATAAAATACAATATTTGTGTGTTTTTTAGATTTAACCCCTTTAATGCCAGGTTATATAAAAACTCTGCACTGAGAAAAAAAAACAAAAAATGAAATCTTTTTTTGTGCTTTATGTCCAGAGGACTGGTTTTAGGGGTGAATTATCAGGGCTCTGGAGTGTCACAAATGAGCATATAAACATTTTTTGTTTACTTTGTATTTTTATGTAGCATCAGATTTTCAGACATAAACCACACAATGGTCCCTAAGGGTAAAATATGCACAATGAAAAACAGTCATTTGAACTATTTATTGAAACAACAAATGACAGATGTGTCAGTGAAACAGACACCGGTTGAGTTGTCCCTGCAAACAAATCAAGCATCCCCTGAAAAAGGCGACCCCTCCACCCCCACGGGTCCCCACCCCCCACCCCCGCGGGGTGGGGGCGAGCCTTGCTCCGTAGGCCAGGTGAAACCACTCAGATGGCGGGCATGGTCGTCTCGTCTGCCTCCTGGATGGGACCCAGAGCTCCAGCTGGCTACAACCTGCACAATTTCCAGAAACAGCACCTTTTAACCCAAACAAGGTTTACCGACAGCTAAGACCAGCGCACTGAAAGCAGAGGACGGAGGATATTACTGATCAACACGGTTGTTCTTCGCTCCAGGCAGGAACGACCAGAGTTTCTGCCCAGCAACAGAACTTCGAACACGGACTGAGCTTCAAGACACACCGGTGGCTGCATGGAGCTGATGAACAAAGTCGGACTCCGGCTCTTAAC
>SSNR01000077.1:1360295-1370620 GCA_006937965.1 Callopanchax toddi
CCTCCATTAGCCTCCTCCTTTAGCCTCCTCCACTCGGCTCTTTGACTACTGTGCTGCAAAGTGTGGACTGCAGACACGGTGTGGTTAGAAATGATCACGTTTTCTCTTCTTAAGTTCACAATCCTTCTTTTTTGTAGTTATTTATTCAGTGGAAATGTGTGGAAACGGACTGATGAATTATATTCAGCTGATGCGGTACACAACGGAACACAGCAGTGTTCAGCTGTCGAGGCTTCCCGTCCGCTGATACTTATATGATGGCTTCATTTCTTAGTGCTATAATATATATATCATACTGTACTATACTATACTATTACTCGTTTTGATTATAAACAATATCTTTAGCTGGAAATGCACTCTAACTCTGGAAATCTTCACGTTTCAAATGGAACCGGAAATGGTCCCGCGAGGTAATTTTAAACCGGAAGTTCTACTAAGTACTCTGTGCATAAAGCCTATTGACTGAAATATGTTGTCACATAGAACTTTAATTCCTGTCTGATTAATAAGCAAATATTAAAGCAGTCTATAATTAAGGTATCATATAAATTATTTTCTCAAAATTTAATAAAAAATAGTTTCTTTATAAAGTGAATTTATTCTTTTTTCTGAAGATCAGTCTTGAAAAATGGGGGTCGTCTTATAATCAGGGTCGTCCTATATTCGGGCAAATACGAAAGCTGACCTTAATAGGGATTTTTTTTAAATCACTCAAATTTGGCACATAAACAGGAAGAGAAAAATAAAATTAGCTGCTCAGATCAGGATGGTCCTGAGACTCCTGACTGGCGCAAAGTTACCATAGGTCTACTGGGAAAATGCCTAATGGCCTGTTCAGCTCGGTCCACATTCAGACCCAGAACAGGTGCCGTCGGCATTGGCAGGTTGGCATGAGGCTCACACTAGTCGATCCAGACACGCCTCCTTCCCCTGGACACACACAGGTCCATGCACAGCAGGACAGCACCTTGGACTACTGGGCTGCACATATTATTGGTGGGGATGCAGCGCTCTTTCTGCATCCTTGAATCGAGTTATTGGTGTGGACAACTCAGTGATTTCTGGGTATTGGTGGGAACACGTTACCTTTGTCCTTGCCAAATCTACGCCCATGCTGTGCTTCTTCCGTCCCACTGTACTTCAGACAAAGTAGCTCTCATATGGAAGCATGATAAGGTGCAACTCGGTCTGCGGTCAAATGGAGCGACACCCAGTGGCTTTTGTGTGGTCCAGCACGCAGCTGCAGTGCGGGTTCTCCAGAGAGGAGTCAGGATGCACTGCACTCCATGACATTCAGACAATGGCGCTGCAAGTAGGAGATCGACTGACAATGGTCAGGACTCAGAACACCGGAAGCTGTTAAAAACCAAGCATGCAAAATTGCACACCAAAAAAATCTGCGAAACTGCAAAGCTGCAAAAGGTGAACCGTGAAAGAGCAAGGGACCACTGTATATTATGTACGCATACAGAACAGATTGATTTTTCCTAAAAAACTGTTTTAAATACCCAAAAATGAATCATCATTCACTGTTCTGCAACAGCATCTCTCCTGATCTGACTAGTCATGAGAATTTCTGTTGTTAGAAGACTACTTCCTGTTTCAAGAGTCTCCGCCCACTTTGAGTGATGTCACTGGTGGGTGTGGTCCTTACTGTAGATAAATAACTGATAGAACGCCACTTCAAAATAACCCAAATGTCTGCTGACTTCAGGAGGTTTTCTTTGCTCCTCCTCTTCACGTCCCAGTTGTAGACTCGTGCCATGTTGACTTCAGTGGTGGTGAACTGGTCTCGCAGGAAGTCCAGATCCTCCTCGAGGGTCTCCAGGTTGCGAGATGCTGTGGACAAGTTCTTCTCCAGGAGAGCCTGAGCGTCATCGATGTCATACTCCAACATGACGTTAGCCCCTAACCATAGACAAACTTTGTCAGTGGGCGGCACCAGGGCCTTACAGTAAATGTTATCCGCCAGGAGGAAGTGTGTGTCCATGGGCTCGGTGGTATCCTTCTTCTTCTGCATGTGTCGAAGGAATCTAACGGGACAGTGTCTCCCTCTGTCTTTCATCATCATTAAAACTAGAACTCATCCCTGAAATCGTGTCAACCCCAGAGCTCAGCGCACAGAGGACACCTCTGAAACGTTTCTGATTGTGTTTGATTTAAACTTTATTCTGTTTTTATGTCACAAATGAAGTTAAAGAAATCGAGCATACATAGTTCAGTCTGGTTTTCAGCGTCTCCTCTAACGAGCTGAGCTCAAACTTCCACCGCTACCTGTTTTCTGTTGATTTGTTACTTTTTAAAGTATTTTTTCAAGTAAAAGCTAACAAAAAACAAAGTCAACAAGTCAGTTTTGTGTTCTTTTTTAAGGATTTAAGCTTGTTTTATGTTTTTATTTTCAGATTCTTTTGCATCCTGATTTCCTTTCTTCTGTTTCCCGATAATCTTTCTGTCACAGCAACAACTAGACGAGTTATTAAAACATACAGTTGACAGTAGTATGATGGTTTTCTACATCTAATGGATACACGACTGGTAGGGGTTCACATGATCAACAGGAATCCTTCAAATCTGCTTTTTCTTTTGACTTTTTACACTCCATCATCTCTTCCTGTTCTGTCTGTGTTTATTTGTCGTCATTCATTAAAAATTACATTTTAAAAAGGAACAAAAAAAAAAAAAAAAACCCAAATGTTGCATCAAGGGATAACAAGGCTGCATTAATTCCTTTTAAATATGCTAATTTCTTTAAACATAACCAGCATGTAAGTTGTCCTGGTTAACGTGGGCTTTAAGGATAAAACGTGTTTTTATTAGCTGTCATATTAAACACACCTTAGTAAGAATACTGTTTGTGATATCAGCCCTGGTTAAAAAAAAAAAGACGTTTGATTTGGATGAATAAAGCATGTGTAGATTATTTAAGGCATCCTCCTGCCTGGGTCAGAAACATGTCTGCAGTTTTTAGGCCTCCCTTGACTGGTTTGAGCTCCTCAGAGCTGCAGGGGAGGACATGTTGTCCTCTCAGCAAGTCGGGTGTCTTTTTTTAAGCTTTCACATCCTTGAGCTTTACTTTCTGAGTGGGATTTAAGAAGATTTTCCTGAATTAAAAAGGAGCAGATTTGTAAGCCTCTGCGTGTTATTTTTGCATGATGTATGAGAGAGTAGATCTGAGTTTGCTGTTTCTGAGTTTTAGAAATTGCTCTGTAAGAAGAGTTCTGTTAGGTGAGAATGCAACGTCTCTGATGTACTATGTCTGGTCACAGGTAATGCACCGAGCAGTTATCAATACCCACTATAAGCTTTGGTCTTCTGAGGTGAAACCACTGTGCTGTGGTGTGAGACAGCTCACCCCTCTCTCAGTGGTGCGTCTGAAAAGGTTTGTGAGGATCTAGGCAGCCAGAGGTTCCACCTTCTCTCTGAAGGCCCTCTTGTTGTTCATGCTGATCAACCCACCACACTGATGTCATCTGCAAACTTCACGATGATGCTGGAGTCATGTTCAAGGATGCAGTCACATGTGAGCAGAGAGTAGAGGAGAGGACTCAGCACACAGCCTTGTGGAGCCCCTGGGCTCAGCATCAGGGTGGAGGAGATGTGGATGTCTACCATGACAAACTGTTATTTTCAGATTGAACTGATTAAAAATCAGGTTAGATTTAATAAATATTAATTTGAGAACATTTGAAGTGGTTTGGGGGACAGAATCAGAGAGAAATGAAGCCTCAGACAGTTCCGACCTGATCCAAACTCACTGATTTACTGAAACATTCCTCTCTGGTTCTAACTGAACATTCACTCTCCAATAATACAACCAGCTGCTCTTAAGGGATGAACTAAATGGAAATAAACCAGTCTCTGTGTTCATCTGCTACATTTGAAATATATTTTATCTTCTTTCAAACAAAGAGTGCAAGTTGCAAGAGCTGCTTCTAAGTTGGCTTGCAGTCAGCGAATTCCTACATTGCTATTTGACCCACTGACAACATTGTGCTCCCGGCTAAACCTGCTGGTCCAGTTTTTTCCAACAATGACTGTGAGAAGTTTTTATTTCCAGAGTTCATACTGTGAGAAACAGTAGAACAGCATCAACCTCTGACTGCCCCCCCAGGCCTTACTGTTCTTGACATGGTCAACCATTTTTCTGAGTCACCTCTCTAAACAAGTCAATCACATGACTCCATCATCATCTGTTTTAGACATTAAAGCCACATTGTGGAGGATTTCATCAGGAGAGCAGTTTTTGAATCTAGCGTCCAAAGGCTCCTCCTCAAAACATCTTGACACGCACGTCCGGTCGCGTGTGCACACGGCGCATATACGTTGCGGGCATAAACTGTACAGCTCAGTGTGTAGGGTTTAATCACTCACAGTTCACAATCTTATTCCAACACTACGAGGGTCTGATGAGCCCTCTCTGTCCCTGCTGCTTCTGATATTAGCTCTGTTAGCAGAGAGCTGCTGCTGGACTCTGAAGCTGAACTTGACTCGGCCCTGGATGAACTTTCTGACCAAAATAAATGCGTAACCCTGGCAAGCCTTGCCATTCTGTGAGGTGAAAGGTTTAAAAATAAAAATAAATCCATCTTTAGCTGGGGAATGGGTAGGTTTTTAGTAGAAATGAGCTGTGAGGCTGAGACGCAAACAGAGAAACACACGGAGCGTCCTGTACGACAGCGCCCCCTACTGGTACAGGTTTGGTAGATGCGCGTGCATGTTGAGAGAATGCAGACATTTGAATTTTATTGGCTGAAAAATGTCAGCTGCAAGAAATAATGCAAAGGGGTCTCTAGGAGGAAGGAGGGTCTTCATCAGAATGACAGATGTTGTGGAACTCAACCCATAGATCATAGTTTAGACCTGAAATATCATTTAAAACATTTAGAAAACTTTGATACAGAGAAAAATGCTCCTCCTAGCTGCTTTAACCCATCATCATAACTTCAATTTGTATTTCATATTATTCGTCCTTTTATTTAAACCATTATTAACAGCTCTTTAGCTCCATGTCACATCCCTTCATCATTTGAAAATCCTGTAATCTACCCCCCCCCCCCCCTCTCAAAACCCAACCTCTCTTCAGTTACAGACCCGTCTCTAAACTTCCTGTCATTTTGCACAGATTGTAGAAAAAGCAATTGGATGCAGGAGAGTTTGCTGTTTTAGTGACCCTGAATCTGAGCTTGACCTTTGACCCTGTGGATCACTCAGTGCTGATACAGATACAGAGGCACTGGGCAGGCATTTCCGGTACAGTTCCAAACTGATTCATTAAGAAATACATCTGTTGCTAAATCAACTTTTAAAACCAGGTCAATTACTAATACATAATTCATAATTAAACTTAAAATATGTCCTTGAATAAATGAATTGTACTGTAACTAAAAAAATCATCTGATCTAAGAGTGCTGGGAGCTGAGTGGTTCTGAAAAGGAGGGCAGAGTTTGTACTATATTTAAAGGTGTGGTTTACTTTGTTCTTTTATACTTTTGCAGTGTTCTCTAGTGTAAATCAATACCTTATGAGTCATTTTGATAAAGATTAAGGCTAGGATGCTTCTATTCTGTGACGCAAAAGTTTGCTGATTCAATGGTCTGCTTGAAACAGCAGGTTTTCTCATTATTATTAATGATATGCACAACCCTCACTTCTGATTGGCCCTAGGTATTTGATCCTGAATCAAACCTGGCAATCCAGACTATATACTGTATGTGGATAAGACGGTGTAGTTTACTGAGCTAAGGGCGAAGGAAAAATTAGAAGAACTGCTTTCAGCGTTTGTCAATGAATGTTTCAGAATGGTAATACCTATGTGTGAACCTACATATTCCCCTAAAAGCTCAGAACGTTCTGCTGTTCCAGCTGAACCGAGCTGAAAGCTGTCTGTAGGATGTAGGAGTTGCTATGTTAACATTAGCATGTGTGGCTAATCACAATACCTCAAAATAACTGCTAATATCGCAGCAAAAATTTGTTACAAACTTACCCAACAGCTGTTCCTAAAGGCTTTCTCCTCCTCGGTGCAAAAAAAAAAAAAGTATCCCTGTAGAAACATTTAAAAATTAAACCAGGACTCAAACTCAGGTCTCCCACACCAGAAGCAGTGTCTTAGACCACTACACTACAGCACAGCTCTTATGATTTGGCTCTGTTTCTTTGACTTTGTAGATCATTTCACGTTAAGAATATTCTTGCATGCAAATTAAAATAAAATAATACATTTTTTACTAGCCAATGGGGCTCCCAGACCACATGAGGCACCAAGGCTCTAGCCATTAGCCTGGCAAGCCAGACTATAAATGTGGATAGTGGATATGTGGAAAGTCTGCAGAGCAAAACTCACGGTCTAGTTTACTAGGCTATCAAGACATATGTGCATTATTTGGGCCTGTTTGTCGGGCGGGGCCAGCCAAGATGGGCCAGACCATGTATGCAAATTCGCATCGTGACGTAGATCTGCAACCAGATTCAAATCCTATGCCAAAACTGGATAACTCCTATTTTAAATCCCAGGAGAACCATGCACGAAAGGCTCAGGGTGACCTCCAAAAAACCTGAAAAAGAAAAAGTCTTTTGAGTAAACCACACTTTTAAGACTCTGGCATTTATTTAAAATCTTCCAGGATCTGACAGAACTACACATATATATTTTAGTCTGATTTTACTACCTGGAATCACTGTGCTTTTCACACAGTTATGCTCAAACTCTTAGCTCTTAAAGCTACACATGGCAGGTTGGTAAACAAGCTAGGTATCGCTAGCTATTTTACAGAAACACGTATCAGAGCACTCACCCCTCCCGTCGGGTATAATCCGTATTCCCCCAAACATGGGACCGTACATTTCCACGGTTACAATTGAGATCAAAACTCCAGCTGTTGAAACGTTCCCCCAGGTTTTTCCTCTTTTCACCTCCAAATGTTTCTAGTTTTCTGCTAGCTGAAAATGTGTTTTTCTTTTTGGAACTCTGGTATTTTTTCCTAAAATTGAGGCGGTAACAGCTGGCTGTTTCTGTCCTTCTCTCACTTCCGGGATGTTCTGCTGCAAAATGTGGCCAGGTGGATTAATGGCAGATCCAAGCAGTGCGGAAGTGCGGCGCTTCAGCGAGACAGACAGCCGGATTGTCCGTTCGGTCCGAACGATAGGATTGGCTGAAGTTTTTAGAGAACTGCGGGACAACCACTTTATTGATTTCTTTCGGGGGGTTTTTAATCGCCACAATATATTCATAGCTATATTATGTTAGAATGTGGTTTAGAGGCTTAAAAAAAAAAACGTTAAAAGCTACATTGTTTACCAAATCAATGAGTGCAGCTTTAACTTGCTCACAAGCAGGTATCTGTAAATCTTTGTCAACATAAAAAAGATTTCGTTCCCTTGCCTTAATAAATGAAAAGCATAAAATTCCCTGGACTTGATGGGTTGATTGTTTTCTAGTTTCTGTGGTGTTGGAAATCAAATTTAGCCTATTTTCCGCAGCATTAATGGGATATGGGTCACTGTTAGACAAGTTTTTTGAATAGTGTGCACAAATCTGCTTGTTAGTCAAAGGCTTTGTCCTATTTAGCATGAAATTAAATTAAAAGCATAAAAACCTGGTTTATTAAAGCTTTGTACTGTACTGAACATATTTCATTTAAAAAAAGGAGTTGAATTCATCTGCAGTTTTGTTAGGCATCATATTAGTAAAAATCTTAAGAAAAAGCTTTTAATAAGTGTCTATCTGCATCAACAGCCTTTGCTGGCAGGACCAAAATCGTACTATTTTTAAATTCCAATTGAGGGCTGCACAAAATGACATCAAAAGGCTGCAAAGAGTCCCAATGTAGGCTGCACTAGGGACACCCTCGTTGTATACCAGTGTAAACTCTACTAACACAGTCTCCCCCAGAAGTTATCCAACTGAATTTCCCAAAGGAACCTTCTCAACAAATTAATAAATAATTTCTACTTGCATTCATCCGTCTGTCCCTTCCTCCCTAGCCTCATGGTTACGGGGACATTTGGGTCACTCTGAAGTGGCAATTTATCTGTTATTTACCAAATCCACAGATGATGTCACTGAAAATGGCTGGACGCTCTAGAGACAGGAAGTAGTCCTCTAACCTGAGCAATAGTCAGATTGGGAGAAACACTGCTGCAGATCAGGGACAAACTAATGGCTAAATCTCAGGTATTTAAAAAAAAAACACTGATACATTAGAATGCTAAATTACCTGTTACAGTTTTTCTCAGTAGCTTTTGTGCATTTCTCACAACAGGATTAAAGTTTGCACAACAGTTAGTTCAACCTTCACAACATTTAGTCATTTGGGCTCAACCTAGTGTCAGTTTCCTGTTCACACCAGCATCGTATAAACAACAGTCACATGGTTTAGTCATGTTTTCATTGAGACAAATTACTCTGGAAGTGCTGCCCAGTGTAAAGTCCAGACAGCATTACAGACCAAGCATGGCATTTAGAAAACTAGAAGTAAAAGAAAGATCAAGACACGGAATATACACTTTACTTTATACTGTATATTTACAACTTTTCACAGCATTGTGCAACTGAAAGAAAAACATTTACAAAGAATAAACTCCCTTTGGCTCAGTAAACCAGACTGTAGTAGTTTAGAAACTGAAGATCCTGTAAACCAGACGGTGCTGCAGATCAATCATGGACATCTAGACGCTCCCGTCTGTCTGGACACATATGTACATCACAGTGAATGTCAGCTCTGTCAATGCACCAAAGAAAGTACCATCTTGAATGCCGAATCCACCCTCTGCAGGACTCTGCTGTGATGTCATCACAAGCTGCATCCATGGCTGCTCTCAGAGTCATTTGGGCCTGTGGACGCTGTTCATTTACCTTCCACCCCCAGGAAGAGAAAAACTCCTCAATCAGATTTAGGAATGGAGAGTAGGGAGGAAGATTCTCCACTAGCATCCTGTCATGTGCTGCAGACCACTGGCTGACCACAGCAGACTGGTCTCACTGGTAGCAATAAATGTTCACACAGCCTCCATCTCAGTGGAAGATCAGGTTCACCTGAGAAAAGTTATTTATGGACATTTTAATGGAAACATTACAAAAATGTTGAAACTGGATGCACAAAATGTTTGACAACATGATCAACACAAGTGTACGGAAGCGTAGAGCTGCCACCCAAGCAAAAGAAAAAACGAGCGTTATCACGTTATAACGTGATAATTTTATTGTTCGAACAATATTCTTTTCACGTTCTTACAATATACTATCACGTTCTTACAATATACTTTTCACATTCTTACAATATAATTATCATGTTTGTACAATATAATATCACGTTCTTACAATATACTTTTCACGTTCTTACAATATACTATCACGTTCGTACAATATACTATCATGTTCTTACAATATACTTTTCACATTCTTACAATATAATTATCATGTTTGTACAATATAATATCACTTTCTTACAATATACTTTTCACGTTCTTACAATATACTATCACGTTCGTACAATATAATATCACGTTCTTACAATATACTTTTCACGTTCTTACAATATACTATCACGTTCGTACAATATAATATCACGTTCGTACAATATACTATCACGTTCTTACAATATACTATCACCTTCTTACAATATAATATCACGTTCTTACAATATACTTTTCACGTTCTTACAATATAATTATCATGTTCGTACAATATAATATCACGTTCTTACAATATACTTTTCACGTTCTTACAATATACTATCACGTTTGTACAATATAATATCACGTTCGTACAATATAATATCACGTTCTTACAATATACTTTTCACGTTCTTACAATATAATATCACGTTCTTACAATATACTTTTCACGTTCTTACAATATAATATCACGTTCGTACAATATCACGTTTAAACTAGTGCTGTCATGCGATTAAAAAAAATTGTGCGATTAATTAATTATGATCTGTAATTAATTAATCTAATTAATCGCATTTTTAATCGCATCTAAAGAAATGGCTAAAGAAAGCCCTCCTCTTGAGTTATTGTCATTTAAATTCATTAAATGATTGTGTCAGACCAGTAGATTGATATAGAACAACATAAAGTGTCTTTCTGAAGTCATTTATTGTGTTTAACAGACTTGAACAGATTCAGTCCCAGCGCAACCATTACTTTGATCAGTGGACTCAGTCTGCAGCAGCTCTGTTAACCCCTCATTTGATTTTAGGTTGTTTTATCTGCTGTAAAGCACATTGTGTTGCTCTGCAGGAAATGTGCTCTATGAATAAAGTTTGATTTGATCTTCCACCAAGAATGAAATTTAAATTTCAAAGGTGTGGGGGGGGGGG
>SSNR01000077.1:1370964-1384879 GCA_006937965.1 Callopanchax toddi
GGGGGGACACAACTTGAATACAGGGGTGGGAGGAGGTGGAGAAGAGGGTCTGAACTGTTTAAAAAGAGCCATAATATCAACCCTACACCTAAAAACAACAGCCAGAATCCATTTAATATAGAGCAACATTGTTTTAGACAGTAAAAACTACAGGACTCTAAACTGACTTTAAAAACGAGCAGAGGACACGTCCCCCCTGCACCCCCCCAAACTACGTCCATGTCTTCCATCAGGCACCGCTGACTGGACCGGTTCATAACACCGCCAGTCCAGCGGTGTACTAGGCCTACTGGTAACCAGTGGTCAGCGCTGTGCTGGACAAGCGGTGGAAGCTGAGCCGGCCGGTCGCGGACCGGACCAGCTGATATTTAAGGCTGAAATACACCAGCGATCAGCGCTGCGCCACGTTGCGCCGTTACTTTGAATATAAACCGTTGTAGTCCGTCAGATCACTCAGTGTAGGCTACTACTAGTGATCAGCGCTGCGCTCCACAAGCGGTGGAAGCTGTCAGCCGGCCGGTCGCGCACCGAACCGGCTGACAGCTACGTGTAATCAGTGATCAGAGCTGTGCTGGGCTGACGGTGGTCATCGGTTCCGGTCGAGTAGATCGTGAAATGAGCAGGTCGTTTTAATTTGCACTTCCTGTTGCAGCGGGGTCAGATAAATAGCGCTCTAAAAGGTGATGCCGGTTTCATAACACCGCTATGGCCATCAGCTGTTTGTTTTGTCTCGGCGTCATGCGTAGGTCACGTGATCACTTCCTGAAAGTGAGGCGCTCTGAGCCTCACAGAGCTGCTCAGTGACACACAAACACCGCGAGGAGACAAGCTCAGCACACACACATCACTGCGGCGGCAGACTGCATGCAGAAACGGTCAAGTGATTAAAAATGCGATTAACGCGATTAAAAAAAATAACGCGTTAATCAGGGCTGTAATTAATCGTAATTAACGCGCTAATCTGACACCTCTAGTTTAAACAGTATACGTTTCACGTTAACTGCACCGAGCCATGGAGAGGTTTTGTTGTTACTGAGCATCTTGGACAGCAGGAGTTCACTGAGAAGTTCTTTCTTAATGAAGGATCTTCTCAGTGAACTCACACAGCTGCATGTCAGTGCGCGCTGCGCCCAAGATGCGCTCTGGCTCAGGGTTTTCCCGTGTTCTCGGGTTGGATGCGGATAGCGGGAGTGTGTGTGAGTGACAGACAAACTGCGGGCAGTTGTGGTCAGGAATTCAGCGGGAGCGTATTAAGAAATAATAGTCCTGCAGGGCTCTACACTGTGTGACAATATAACCCGCCTGAATGCAGCTCGGGTGGTCTGATTCCGCAGCCTTCTGGACCCCTGCAGTTGATCCGAGAACTGCAGTCAGTCTGATCAGACTGAGGTGGACTCTCAATCTGTGAAAAACGAATGATACACCGATTTTCCTCCTACACAGCCCCATGCGTTATGAGTTCCTTCTGTACGCATCAGCAGCCACCAATAAAGCTGCTCAATAACAGCATGGAGCCTCGGTCCATGGTGGTCTTGTGGTGTCTGCACACTCATCAAAGTGAAGACAGGAGCTAGTGCTACTTTACTGGGTGTTCTCGTTCACAATCATACAGATAGGTCGCCTTCATCCGTGTTGTGCTCTGTTTTGGCTTCGTGATGCGTTCGCTGACTACCCGTAATACTGAAACCTTGTACACATATTGTACAAACGTGACAATTATATTGTAAGAACGTGATATTATATTGTACGAACGTGATAGTATATTGTACGAACGTGATAGTATATTGTAAGAACGTGATAGTATATTGTACGAACGTGATAGTATATTGTAAGAACGTGATATTATATTGTACGAACGTGATAGTATATTGTAAGAACGTGATAGTATATTGTACGAACGTGATAGTATATTGTACGAACGTGATAGTATATTGTAAGAACGTGATAGTATATTGTACGAACGTGATAGTATATTGTAAGAACGTGATAGTATATTGTACGAACGTGATAGTATATTGTAAGAACGTGATAGTATATTGTACGAACGTGATAGTATATTGTAAGAACGTGATAGTATATTGTACGAACGTGATAGTATATTGTACGAACGTGATAGTATATTGTACGAACGTGATAGTATATTGTACGAACGTGATAGTATATTGTAAGAACGTGATAGTATATTGTACGAAAGTGATAGTATATTGTACGAACGTGATAGTATATTGTAAGAACGTGATAGTATATTGTACGAACGTGATAGTATATTGTAAGAACGTGATAGTATATTGTAAGAACGTGAAAGTATATTGTAAGAACGTGATATTATATTGTACGAACGTGATAATTATATTGTAAGAACGTGATAGTATATTGTACGAACGTGATAGTATATTGTACGAACGTGATAATTATATTGTAAGAACGTGATATTATATTGTACGAACGTGATAGTATATTGTACGAACGTGATAGTATATTGTACGAACGTGATAGTATATTGTAAGAACGTGATAGTATATTGTACGAACGTGATAGTATATTGTACGAACGTGATAGTATATTGTAAGAACGTGATAGTATATTGTAAGAACGTGAAAAGTATATTGTAAGAACGTGATATTATATTGTATGAACGTGATATTATTTTGTACGAACGTGATAGTATATTGTACGAACGTGATAGTATATTGTACGAACGTGATAGTATATTGTAAGAACGTGATAGTATATTGTAAGAACGTGAAAAGTATATTGTAAGAACGTGACATTATATTGTATGAACGTGATATTATATTGTACGAACGTGATAGTATATTGTAAGAACGTGATAGTATATTGTACGAACGTGATAGTATATTGTACGAACGTGAAAAGTATATTGTTCGAACAATAAAGTTATCACGTTATAACGTGATAATGCTCGTTTTTTCTTTTGCTTGGGTGGCAGCTCTACGCTTCCGTACAATTGTGTACAATGACACAATCAATGAAATGAAGAATTAGTTGTATGAGCAATGACTATTCAGTCACTATAAGTAGAGTTCATTTTGACAGACACGATAAAAGTAAGTCAAAAGTGATGATTTAGCAGATATTTGTACAAACTCAGTTGCTTCATGTCCTAAAACAGTGACCACTGGATGAAATGAACAGCAAACTGACACTAGGTTGAGCCCAAATGACTACATGTTGTGAAAGTTGAACTAACTGTTGTGCAAACTTTAATTCTGTTGTGAGAAATGAACCAAAGCTATTGAGAAAAACTGTATTAGTAGGTCAGTTATTATGTACACAATGAGGCATTTAAAGGGTTAAAATCCTCCATATGATTGAATGTTTGGTTATTTTGAACAGGGTTGAAGTCCTTTAACTGAGTTCTGCAAAAAATATTAAGCAGAAAAACAATAAGAACAGTTTTATAGTAGTTTTAAAAAGTGAACATTTTGTCTTCTAATGACTCAAGAGGGTAGAAAATGAAAGAGACTTTCTATCTATCTATCTATCTATCTATCTATCTATCTATCTATCTATCTATCTATCTATCTATCTATCTATCTATCTATCTATCTATCTATCTATCATCTATCTAATCATGTTATAATTGGGGTATAATGGATCAGTGCTCTGGACCTTTCTATTTTCAGTTTTAGATGCTTCCTTGGACGCAGTGAAACTAGAGCTATGTGATTTAGCTGCCGCCCGGTGATAAGGCTTTACAGTTGTGGGTCGGGAGGAGGACAGGTGTGGGTCTGAAGGCAGGGAGAAGGGATGGGCTGGGAGACGTAGACAGGGGGAGAGAGATTCGCCATTACCGCTTCAGCTGAAGGGCTGTGAGAGGAGGAGGAGGAGGGAGCTCACTGAGCCAGGTTTCAGCTTTCAGCGCATACCACACCAGCAGCGCCCAAATACTCAAACACGGGCTAGTCGTCCTTCTGGGATCTAAGTGGACCATACCTCCAACCAAACCCTGAGCTCGGATCTTGTGGACAGGCTCCGGTGTGCGCATATCGCGGAATATTGGGGAAAAAAAGGATGTTATGCTTTTGAATGTGGGAACGCTTCCTTCTGCTTTCCCTGGTATGTGGATCTGGGAGCGACCATGTTATTAGGTGGGTAGGGGAATGCATCTGAACCGCTTTCAGCTAGCGCTCTCCCGTCGGGGAAAGCTGCCCACACGGTGGGCCCTCGGCAGGCTCAGCTCACCCAATCGGGGACGCGGCCCGGTCCATTAAACTAGCGGAACCGGGTCGTTTTGTCCGGTTATCTCAAGTGTAAGCTAACGATAGCTACGTGCTAACTCTTGGTATGCTAGGCTAACAGCTAGCTAATGGGGATTGGAAAAGGTGCCCCTCTGTTCTGGATTATTAGGGCCAAACTAGACCGAGCCGGGTTAACCCTGGCCGGGATAAACCCAAACCCTAAGATAAAACATCTGGACCGAGTCTCCTGACGCGTTAACCTAACCGGAGCTACTAGTTAACTAAGTCATTAACTCCTCTAACCTGCTTTTTCCGCGATCCCTCGGATCATTCAGGGTCTCCTGATTCCCACTCGTTTATCATCAGTGGTGTAAGTGTGTTTAAAAGTAAAGTCTTCAGAATTCATTATTTTTTTAAACGTATTTACTGTCTGAATTTAAAGAAATGTGTTAATGTATTAGTCCTGTCCTCGTTTGGAAGTTGCAGGATGGATGGATAAAGAGTCAAATTCATTATTTTTTCTCCTGGGAGGATTATCAAGTTTTGCTGCCATTAACCAGGGTGTGTTTACACATACGTAACTTAATATCAGAGCAGTGATTGAGTTGAGTTGAACTGAAAACCGAAAATAAATCAATTTGCAGCAAGAAGGCGGGTCACTGGGTTTGTCCCACAGAAAGCATGAGCTGGACCAGGCCGAGCCGGGCCAGGCCAGGGCTGCTGTAGCCCTCTTTTCTCCTTTACAGAGTCTCATTAAAGGACTAGTCCGGCTTTTAATCGTCAGCTCTTTCCCATTCTCTCTGCTGACCTTTCAGAATGCAGATTGCTCAGCTGTGGTTTAAACGGATTGGATAATTTTGCTGTTTTTGGTTTAGTTGGACCTATTTCTGTTGGAGGAACGCTGGTTTTCTTTGCTGTTAACTGGATGTAATTGTCTCACTTCAGTGTTCCTAGAAGAAGGGCTGATTTAGTGATTTGATAGGACTGAGCTCTTCTTGTATTCCCACTCTTAATGTTTACAGCCAGTCTCTTCATTGACTTGTGTCTGAAACACATTGGTATTTTGATGCTTGGCTGAAATCATGTATTGATAACAAACTCAGTTTAACAGCAAATGATGCTCAAATAGGCACACATAGCCAGGCCTATAAATCAATCAATCAATCAAATTTTATTTATAAAGCACTATTCATGCCTGGGGCAGCTCAAAGTGCTATACAGATTTAAAACAAAAATAAAACAATTCCATAAAAATAAAAACTGTGCCTCCCCCCCACACACACATACACACACACACACACACCCACATACACACACTCACACACACACACAAAACTTTAAGATACCAACATAACAATAAAAGTGACTAAAGCTCAATGAATAAATGCATTTTGCTTTATTGTACATTTAGAGGCAGGTTTTTGATAGTTGCCTGAATTGTAAGGATGTCTGTATTCACAGGCCTGTGAGTGATGGGAGGGCTGATTGAATCCTTTGACCTTTAAACTCTTGTTATTTCATCATTGACGCCCTGGGAAGGGATTCAGATTTATGATGCTCAGCCTCACATATGGACCTGACCTTAAACGGATATAAGGTTATTTTGAAGTGATGCTCTTTCAGTTATTTATCTAGATCCATTCCCACCAGTGACATTACCCAGAGCGGTCTCTAGAAACATGAAGTAGTCCTCTGACTGGAGCAATGCTCTGTTCAGAAGAGACATTGTTGCTGAAGGTGACAAAGTAGCAGCTAATTTTGGGGTATTGAAAACAACTCTTGCATTAAAAAAGTCATCCTGATACCTTTGAGTGCTATAATACATAAATAAAAGAATAATAAACATAACAACTTGATTTTAGATAGAAATTCCAGGGATGTTTTATTTGATAAGTTGACACAGAGCTGCGGAGAACACGGCTGCATCGTTTGATGCTGATAAATCTAGATAAACCACAACTGTTTTGATTTTGTGTCAGACTAATTGCCTTTTTCAGACCAAACATTTTAGGATGATTTATTAATTGATCTTCTCTGGTTGTAATTTTAGAAGAGGTTCAGATCTTAATTCAAATGCTGTAATATGCTCATTTGGCAGCTGAGAGCTGGATGTTTCTGGTAATGTTTGGTAAAGTTAAATGGTTGAGATTTCTTTGAAGCAGAGTTGTTTTACTTCAGAAGACCCAGTTTCTCTTTTATTCTGCAGAGTTGGTAGATAGAACCAAACATGTTGGAGTATTCATGTTTGTGTTTTTAGATCATGGTTTGAATTTCTTCCCGTTGGAAGAGAAACGAGTGAAAAGTACCTCTTATAAAGAAACTGGAACACTTTGTAGTGGTCGACCCCACTTTTGTATTCATGCTATTGGAAAAAAGAAAATATTTGTTTTTTTCTAAAAAGTCCAGATAAATTAGCTGAAAATGGTTCACCATCCTTGACAGTGTGCTCTGCTGTTTTAGGGCTTAACATCATTTAGTCATCTCTAAAGCCAGCTTGCCAAGTGATACCTTAATCCGTCCCTGCAGCCTCAGCGTGAATGGAATAATCATGATGCTCAAGCCTACTTTTAACCATTAGTGCAGCACAAATGTAGTGTGGGCTTCAGTGGTGGCTGTTGGTATTAATAAGAGACCATCACAAGCTCCCCCCAGGTGTTCACAGTATGCTGCTGCTTGTCTCATTATACAGGTTACCTTTAAAATGGAGACTGTCTGTCATTGTGTGTTGTAGGGTTGGGCGATCAGATGAATCTGTCGACTATCGATGATTGGCTGAGCCCATCACCGCCCATTTCTCCAAGAACGATTTATTCGTCCCGGTTCCATTATAAATTAATTTCTTAATTATTAATAATGTTTGGTTAAAGTCAAAGGACAGCCCACGTAGAAAAAAAAGAAGCTATTTTTAAATGTTACACAAACTCCTCCCAGCTGTAAGCAAAGCAATTTTTCCTCCTCTTCTTCCTGCCTCCCAGCAGCGGTGATTTATTTACTCACCCTGTGACAGACAGAACGGCAGCTGCCCGTCTTCAGAAAATAAATGTATTTAAATAATAACCACAGTGGTGGGGAGGGAAATAATCAGAGACTGGCTTTTTTTCCAGTTTAACCGTGTTTACGGGTCAGTGTTACGCTGCCGGTGCTGCTGTAGGAATATTCAGCGAGTCGTAACACCGGTCCAGTGTTCATCTGTCTTCAACTAAGTATGAAACAAAAACCAAATAAAAAGCCCCTTCAGTGAACATCACTTCCAAAAAATAAATCTCTGCTAGGGCTGGGCGATATGACCTCAAATCAATATCACGATTTATTGAGGACCACCCCCTTACCTTCTTTATACCACCACCGAGTAATCTTTTGTGAAACGCACATGGTTGCGCAACATTACCAGCACAGTCTGACCACTTATGAACAGTGTTGGGAATAACGGCGTTTCAAGTAACGGCGTTAGGTAACTCCGTTCTTTTATCAGTAACGGACTAATCTAATTAATTACCGTTTCCGTCATGAGAACGGCGTTTCTGTTACTGAGCGTGAAATGCGGTGTGTTACTTTTATAATGTTCTCTCCAACAATGCGTCCGTAGGTTCAGTCCTCTGAGCTTTATTTAGAACAATAGGAGCTGCTGTTGGCTGTATCGACACCAAAAACAGTCTAAAACTGTTAAAAACAACCGAACAGAGCTGTTTCCTGCTCTCTGTCACACCTGCAGCAGTACGTCTGTCTCACACACACTGCGCTCCGCCTCGTTTCCCCATCAGCTGTTCTCACGCGACTCTCGCTGTTTTCACACAAAGCAGAAAAGGACAGCGTCTCTACTTCCAAGCATAGTTTGAGAACAAACGATAACCAAACTATTACGGTATAAATTGATGAAATAAACTGTGTACCCTGCACGCACCGCCCCCATGCACAAACTGCTTGTGCGCGCAGCCGCGCGCACACACACAAACGCCAGTGATGGAGAAGGGCAGTCTGGAGCATTAGGATGAAAAGTTGTCATCTTCAAGGTGGAGATTTATCCACTACTTCAGACTCGTTGAGTTAAAAGACCAGAATGTGTTTGTGAGGTGTCATTATGTCCAGGAGTTTGTTTCTTTTAAGTTTATTCATAAAAACTGCTCAGAAAAATCCTAATCCTTTGATATACCACAACTTTTTTTTTAAAATAGTAACGCAAAAAATATTTTTCCTGGTAACTAGTTACTTTTGTTATAAAGTAATTCTGTACCTAACTCAGTTACTTTTTGGAACAAGTAGTGAGTAACTATAACTAATTACTTTTTTAAAGTAACGTCCCCAACACTGCTTTTGAACGACCAAAGGCTCCCAGATGCCGTTTCAGGTTTGCGGCAAATTGTCGGCATTGTTTTATGAAAGCAGCTAGAGAGGGATGGAGGATTTAACCGCTCCGTGCGTGCACAAATCAGAGAAGTGATCAGATATCGATCAGTGATCCTTTATTCTGGTTAACTAAAATGACTGAGTCCGATAGAGAGAACTTGATATGTGATGACAAAATGAACGCCTTCCTCAGAGGGGCATTATCAGCAGATTCAGAGCGTGAGCACAGGATGTCGAGAGGGTTTAGCAAACGCACGAGCGATGCTGCATTCACGAACCGTGTCCCGAACCACAGAGGACGATCCGTACGGATCACGGATCGATTGTGACCCGTTGCACCCCTACTGGGCATGTGTGAGTTGCGTGCGTGGGTTGGATGTACTGTGATTGTGTGTGTTGAAGCGTGTGTCAAAGGAGCTGTGCGTACCGGTGCGATGCCACGCGCATTGGAGATGCTGCGAGTGTGTGTGTGTGTCAGAGGTCCTGTCATGTGTGTCTACTATCTTCAGAGGCCATGTGAGCACTCATTCGCTGCGCTGCAACAGGATGTGAAGCTCGTCAGATCGAGGGGTTCCCCATCGGTCTACAAAGGCGCATTCGGTTTTGGTACGCATGAATGAAATCTGATTCTCTTGCGGACTGCCCTAGTTGTGTGCAGTGTGCACCCCTGCATATACCAAAATATTTAACAATGAGACTATCTATGAATAAATCCTCTGAAAAGGTTTCCAACAATTACCTATATAAACACTCTGCAGCAGGAGCTTTGCAGGACGAAACTCCGCCGCGCTGCAGCAGCTGCGGTCCAAACGACAGAATGGCAGACAAGGCAGTAAAAAAAGGCTTAAAAAAATTTAAGGACGCGTCGACTACTACATTCGTTGCCGACGATTTTAATAGTCAACGTATTCGTGACTAATCGACGAATAGTGGCAGCCCTAGTATCGATAACCACAACTAACTAATTTCATGCTTCCTCTTTGGTAAAATACACAATCGTGAAAAGTATCATGAAGCCAAAGTGTCACTTGATGTCCAGAGAGGCTCTTTTTATGGCTATTTCAGGTTAGCCAGTCATCACCCTTAATTAGCTTAGATAATGACATTGAAAATCAAGCTTTGCTTAACCTGATTAGCATGTCCACATTTAGCTCAAACAAAGACTTTTCAGTCTTCACTTTTAAACCAAATTTCCAGTCATCCTTTCTGTGTTTTCAGTGAAATTTTGCTGAGGGATGCAAACATTAGAAGGCCATGCCTCTTATCCAGATCATTAAAGTCAAAAATATTTGTTGTTTGCAACTTCAGATTGAGGTTGTTTAGATGTTACATCACCTCCACGCAGAACACCAAGCGCAGTGGCGGTTCTAGACCAACATTAGAGGGGGGCCAGGCTGGGGCCAGCAGCTTTTTTAGAGGGGCACAATCTAAAACACTGCACTTTGTAGGGGGCCACAGGGGGGCCAAGCTTGTTGCAATGCTGCAAACCTGTCAGCTTTACCAACAGAAACCCAAAAAGTCCTTTTGTCTCCATTCAGATCCCACACAAGACAGAACACCTTCCCCAAACTCAGACAAAAACATCTGACTGATAATACGCCTCTTTTCACTTTCTTCCAATAGCTAAATAAACTGACTGTAATCAAGCTCACGGGCATAAATAGCTTGCAAGTCTCACCACATGTATGCTGATGAATGTTCTCAGTCATGAGGGTGTGGTAATCCTGGTAGGGTCAAACAAAATAACAAAAGCACCTGGATTTAAAAACATTGAAGGTGAGGGTTTTTGACAAGATGGAAAAAAGTGCAGTTTCTCCAATTATCTTAAACCAACCTGTTCTTAATACTAGGGATGCACCAATATCAGATTTTTAAAAACGGAGTACAAGTACGAGTACTTACATTTGAGTACTTGCTGATATCAAGTACCAATACAAGTCCTAATAAATACCATTGATCTAAAACATGGTTGGGACGACAGAAAAAAATTAAGTAAAATATTAGATTTTCCTTCTTAAAAGACTCTTTAAACACACAATAACTCTGATCATCATCAGCAGATCATGTTACAACAAGACAGGATCTGTCAGCTGGTTGTCTTACTATAAAATAAAGTCCCATTCAGCAGTTTTTCCATATAATTTTAACTGTAAACAGAGTCCTAAAGGTCAGGGGTCAAACTTAGATCAACTCTAGAAAGATTTCTCTCTCTCAGAGTTACAAATATTCTAAAAAAAAAAAAAGCAGGACCGTCTGTTCTATTTAATCTGACCTGGACAAACAAAAAGTCAAATAGACCGAATAACATCTCATACTGTGGAAAAACTAAATAAAATATAAAGTCTTCACAACAAACTTCTCAGCTAACAGTCCTAGTGTGGTGAAATTACTTTACATAAATAAATACACAAATGACATACCGTAGACGTTTTAAGTGCATTTGATTATATGATGGAACAGCTTGCCTTAAGTGCTGCAGTCACAGCTTTTGTCAACTGTAACGTTTCCTCAGCTGATTAGAACCGTTCTTTAAGCCTCTGTGTTATTCTGAAGCACAGGTCGAAGTAGAAGCTTTAATCAGCTCTACTGGTTTCTTCTGAAGTAGCTGTTAGCAAAACATTGGTGGCTAAACTAAACATGCTAACACTTTGCTCTCAACACAGAGGAAAAGTTTTTGAGCTAAACTGCTGGAAAATTGATGATTTTTAAGTGTTAGAGTGAAGCTGTTAAAACACCCGCATCCCCAATGGAGCGACACCCACTTGGACCCAATCAGGGTGGTGGGGCGTGCTCATTGTAGCTGTCTGCAGTAGTTTAACTTCCTACAGTTATTGGAGGAGGCGCACGGTGCCTTTTCGCGGTGGATTTTATGAAATATTGACAGCTTTGGGGACACAGTAATTGGCTCGAGGGCCAGAAATGGGAGGCTCGGCCCGTGGGCCGCCTATTGAGTACCTATGATATAAAGGAACCAGCAGAATGGATTGAAGCATCATATCAATATAATAGCCCATTCTCAGCAGCACAATACTTCCTTTTAACAGGAAGAAACCTTCAGCACAACCGAGTTCAGAATAATCAGCCTTCTGCCTCTGCCAGCTTAAAGCTGCACTCATTGATTTGGTAAACAAGCTAGGTATCGCTAGCTATTTTTCACAAACACATCTCTGAGCACTCACCCCTCCCAAAGGGTAAAATCCGTAGGCCAGCCTTTCCGCTGACATGGTACCGTACATTGTCACAGTTACAATAGAGACCAAAACTCCAGCCGTAGAAACGTTCCCCCAGGTTTTTCCTCTTTTTACCTCCAAACGTTTTTAGTTTTTTGCTAGCTGAAAATGTGTTTGTTTTTGGGGTGATTCTGGTATTTTTTCCTAAAATTGAAGCGCTAACAGCCGGCTGTTTCTGTCCTTCTCTCACTTCTGGGATGTTCTGCTGCAAAATGCGCCCGGGCGAATTAATGGCAGATACAAGCAGTGCGGAAGTGCGGCAGATAGACAGCCGGATTGTCCAATCCTATCGTTTGGTCTGAACAATAGGATTGGCTGAAGTTTTTAGAGAACTGCGGGACAACCACTTTATTAATTTCTGTGTGTGAGTGCAGCTTTAACTATATCTCCTTTAGTTGTTTATGAAATATTTGAAAACTTTAGTGTTTTATAAAGCAGATGAAACAAATTTAGTCATTTGCAGTGAGGCTGCAGACTTTGTTGTTGGTCCACACAAACACTCAGTTCATTTGTGGTTAGTTTACAGTTTTCTCTGTGCAAACAGCAACAGATCCACAAAAACAAGCAATAAGTTAAGACATTTATGTGGGGCTGCAGAAATAGAATATTTACCGTACATGATCCTATAATCCAGTAGCCTAGTAAACTAGACCGTCAGTTTTGCTCTGCAGACTTTGGTCTAGCCACGTTCCATTGGAACCTCAGCAGCCCACTGGTTGGTCCGGTCACAACGCTGTAACGGTTTGGTGGGTGGGATTAGCTGATGACGGCAGCTTTGACTCTGGAATTTAACAACATGGTGGCAGCTCGGGAACCACGTACATTTGAAACGGATTTGTCATCAACTTTGGACGATTTAGATTTGGGCTTTTCTTTAAGACGCGAACAGATAGAGGCACTTAGGCCTTTCATTTGAAAAAGGATTTATTGGCCGCTTTGCCGATGGGATACGGTAAAAGTTTAATCTACCAGCTGGTTCTGGTTGTTGCTAAATGGCTCTGATTGGTCCTAGCGCTGTCCAATAGCATATGAAAACAGTTTGATTGACAACCGTTGATCCCGCCCCTATGAATGAGTAATTTCAATGGATCAAGGCCAGACTATATATCCACTTATATAGTCTGGCTTGCCAAGCTAATAATCCATAGATTTTATGAGTACTTGAATATAAATGTACACCAGTTGTTCCTGTTAAAAGCTGCTGTCCCCTCTCAGCTGTCAGATCTTAGGTCTGAGTGCTGCTCAACTAAACAATTAATCAGCCTGTTTATTTAAAACTTTTTACAGAACATTTATCTTTATGCATCTACCAGTCACAAGCTGTTACAGCTCCGTCCAGCAACGAGACTTCAGCATCTTTGTCACTGTTTATTTATTTTAATTTTTAAAAAAAGATAAATTATGGAGAGGTGAGTGAGAGAATTACCTGAAACTCTGTGTTTGTTTGGTCTACAACAGCTTGTCATTCTTGTAGAACGATTTCTTTACCACTCAGTTGTTCTGAAGGCAGGTGAGTCCTTAATGCTGGAAGCACAGAGCAACTGCTTGTTTTTACTCTCCTGATTCTCTCTTAAATAGAGAACTCGGGTCTCGCTGCAAAGACTTCTGACTGCAGGAAATCCAGTTTTCATCACAAATTCATCAGTTTGTATAAAGTTGTTTACGTGGCGCTGTTGTGCTGAACATAGGCAAATACAGTAACTGTCCCTGTGAAAAACGTGATCACTGAGCAGCGTGAAGTCACCTGGTCTAAACCAATCCCCCATTCTCCTGGATTTATAATCGGATGATTTGTAGAATCATTTTAGCTAGGGGTGCAACGGATCAGAAAACTCACGGATCGGATCGGTTCACGGTTTTGAGTCACGGTTCGGATCAATTTTCGGATGAGCATAATGAAAAAGAAAAGACAAAAAACTTTGCTCTCTCATTATTTTTTAAAACACTGAGCAACTTTTTTATGCTCAATCCTCATAAATACAAACTGCATTTAACTCAAGATGTCAACCTGATGCTTCAATAAAGTTTTGAATCATTAAAACAAATTAATGGGGGAGATAGACTCATATGCGCACCTCAGGGTCACAGACCTGCTTCTGTCAAACTAGTGGTCACAGCTGGGGGGGGGGGGGGGGGGGG
>SSNR01000077.1:1401982-1442177 GCA_006937965.1 Callopanchax toddi
AAGCGCTCTATAAATACACTGAATTAACTAAAGCGCTCTATAAATACACTGAATTAACTGAAGCGCTCTATAAATACACTGAATTAACTGAAGCGCTCTATAAATACACTGAATTAACTGAAGCGCTCTATAAATACACTGAATTAACTGAAGCGCTCTATAAATACACTGAATTAACTGAAGCGCTCTATAAATACACTGAATTAACTGAAGCAAACACTCCTTATTTTAGTTTGGTTTTGTAATATTTTCAACTGCGATTATAGGTCAGTGCTCTGTTATCAGCAAACACTCAGCCGCAGAATTGTGTTTGTATTTTTTTTATTTGATTCTGACAAAGTATTCAAATAATCCCTATTTGTATAAACATGAAGAAACTATACATGTTTTTGTAAAGACTTTAGTGTATATGCACTGAGTTGAAGGGTGGGAAACTGACAGCACAAACATGTTCTGCGTTTCGTTGCCGCGGCGTGGCTGTTGTTGCTTTGTTCTTACTGTGATTTTGCTGCAGGGGATCTGTAGCGTTCACAGGTGGATGTCAACACATCTGATGCATTCGGGGTCTGATTTCCCTCCCAGGAAAGCCTCTTCCTTCCTTCTCATCTCTATACAGTATATATTGTCTCACAGATAGATGTGTCGCTGTCTTCTGTTGTACATGAATGACAAGTAGCTATACACATTCAGTTTTGGACCTGAAATGATCTGAATTGGTTCCTTTATCAGCGCTTTGACATGACTTATGTCTTTGAATAGTTGTTCAAAATTTCCTCTCAGCTTCCTAAAGACTCATACAGCAATCTTATAGGCAACTTTCCCCCCTTCTAACCACAGAAATGAATATTTTAATCACCTTCAATGTTTTATCAGTTAGTTGCATTATGTATTTACACGTGGACTAGTACTTGTCCACAGTTAATGCTTTAATTAGGCTCTCAGAAGTAAAAGCTTCTCTTTCTGAACAACCTCAAAGAGACTTTTTAAAGCTTTAAAATGTTTGCACTTGCTGTTTGTTATTGAGATTTTTGCAGAATCAGATCAATGCTTGTGAAACTTGTGTATGGACTTGTATTTGTTGCTTCTTAAAGTCTCAACTGTGAACAGATGGTTGTACCAACAAATCCGTTTTCCACGAAAAACTTATTCCATTTCCCCAAGATGAACCCAAAGCTCTGATTGCTCTTTTCCTTCTACGTTTCTGATGGAGTTCATGTTTCACCAACAGCTGGAAGTGTGTCTCGTTGGGTTTTAAAACTGTCCTGAAAAACATCTTTAGACATATTTTAATATTTAGCTGAACGTACACGAGCATCCAACTGAATGTAGGATTATTTGTCTATGTGTTACGTTTTTGTGTGCACAGGACGTGTGCCAGTTGACTCTGGTGTTTTGAGATTTCATGCCCAATGCTGTGAAACCCTCCAGATGGTGTTGGGTGGATTTAACAACATCTCCCCATCTCTTTCTGGAATCTTATTTCTTCATTCCTCTTCAAAAATCAAGAACACCTCTGTACCTTTTTTAAAAGCTTGATGTTTGTTTGATATTCAGACACTTTAAGAATTCTTTTCCTTCTCTTACAAGAAAACAACCTTGAAAGCTGTTTCAGGCTGCCTGGTTAGGGACTTACAGATTTGTTATAAAAGCATCACATCAAGATATCTTGGATCAAAATTGCTTTGTAAAATTTATTTTAGTTTTCAGTCAAAGCAAAGTCATTCTGAGAACCACTGAGGTTGCTGACATGAATACTAAACCCTTCTTAAATGGAAAAATGTGTTAGAATCTGTTGGTCTGCAGTGCTGATGTCCATGTAAGCTAAACAGTGACTCTGCCAGCTGAAAAGCTGCTGCTTGATCCAACCTCTGACTTCAGAGCAGGGGAGGAGGAATGAGACTCTCCTCCAGGGAATCATAAAAGCATTACGGTTATATTGTGTTAGTGTTGATTTTCTACCAGACCCCAGCAGTTTGTCACATTAATGGGGGTGAAAGTGGAAACGTTAAGACATTTGTCTCCTTTGCTGCAGTCCTTTTTAGTTGTGTTTTATCTTCTAGAAGAGTGCTTTCAAAATACTTTATACTGTAGGATGGGTGTTCAGCTAAAATTTAAAGGGGTCCAGTTAGGTCTGTAAGGTCATAATTTCTGACTATTTAGTGTGATTTATATTTATTTATCAACATATATACACGTAATCAGAGATCAAATCAAATGAATTCAGTACAATTCAAATACTTTTTGACATTTGTTGTCATGCAACATGAAATTTAACTTATGTATGGCTGCAGATATGTACGATCATTTCAGATAAATAAAAGTAGGACTGCTACTCAAAATAAGAGACAATAAATGAAACTAGAAAGCTGCATGTTCAAATAAAGTGTTTAGCTTAGAAAAAATAAAATGAAGGGAGGAAAAGGTTGAGTTAGCGATCCTGGTCCCACTGGGCTCTGACTACTGATTGACTGTGATCTCACTTCAGACCTGAGTGGGTCTGTTTGGTCCAAACCTTTATGGTGCCTGTTTGTCCTCTAGTCTTTGTTTTTTCTCAATCTTGTCCGTCTCAGTTTTCAGTACCTTTCTGTTTCTATCTCTTTCTTAACATTGTTTGAGTGTAACTTGCCTCTAACTCTCTCATTCATCAGCACTGAAGAATCTCAGTGTTTACTGCCTGGAATGCACTGACTTGATTGGCTGAGAGGTGTCACACGGGTTTGCTTAACTCACATACAATTGGTTTGAGTTTCCTCGTCCACTACACCATTATCATAGGGATAATAAAAGCAGTGCCAGTTCAAATAGAAGCACCTTGTCAGGATGTAGATCAGGATCTGTTTAGGCTGTAGGTCTGGGTCCGTATGGGACAGCTTCTGGGTCTAGAACCATACTTGAAGTTAGCTAAAAGTAACAAACCTCAGATGTTTTGCCTTTCTTATTGCTGTTAGGTTTATGTAATTAAGAAAAAGGAGAAAATTCAAAGATGTAATTTAACCCCTTTTAGAAGCCTTCACCTCTAATGACCCCTTTCAGGAATTGTATTTAGTCAATTTAAGCTTTATTTGAAGTCTGATTATAGTTTGTGCTTTACTTATTTATTTTGCTGTAGCTAATAGTGGTGATCTTGTGTATTTAGGCTGATGTTTAGCTTCACCACATGTAATAAGTTGCCAGACGAGAGGCACAGAAGCAGAGAGGTGATGACAGCTGTATGTGGGGTCTGTGGTTTCAGAGCAGAAAGACTGACGTGTGTTTATGAGACAGAGCATGGTGTTATTATGTGGGACTGAAAGTGTAGATAAACTGGATTGTTTGTGTTAATTTAGCTCTGTAAGTGATAATTGTGTCATTAAATGTCCACCTCAGATCTGAGCGTTTCATCATCAGCTGTTCTTAGGGTGTTGGGTTTGTAGCCAATAGGGTGCAGAACAGAAGAACTGCACTGAGACCTGATGAAGGAGGTGGTCTTGGTTTGTTTATAGTGTGAACCTCGATCTGACAGAACAACCAGGTGTATACTGCAGACACCCTCCCGTAGCCAGGTTAGCATTGCATTCTGGGATGTAGGAGGACACACGAGCTTCAGTTGCTGCTATTTACCTAGTCAAAAATGAACTGAGGGCTTTTGTGTATGAACAAGATATGTTTTCTCACTGACTTGATTTATCAGCTTCAACTCATAAAAGCTCTGAAGAGTTCAAATAGTTGATAAACCGTTTAGAGAGCAGGTTAGACCATTTTTGTGGATTAGCTCAGGATCAGAACCACCTTTCCAGTATTTACATCTGGTAGCCCCGCCCCCAGACACATCTGACAAATCAGCAACCAGAATGTTTGTAGTTTGGTTCGTTTGCAGGTTTCTCTGTGTGAAAAGAAGCTGGTCCACAAGAAAAGACAAACGTTAACAAACTTATGAATATGAACCAATTCAGACCAAGGTTGGGCGATTGGACGCATTTATCAACCATCAACAATAGGATGAGCCCTTCACTGGTTGTGTTTTTAAGAATTAGTTTTTTAATTAATAACAATGCTTGGTTGAAGCCAAAAGCCTAAGGAAAAAGTTGGTGATTTTAAGTTTTTTGGCAACTAGTTCCTCTATTGTTAAACCTTTGACTTCTAAATTGTCAAATCAGTCCATGCATGTTTACATTGCTCCACTTGCAAAAATGTCAGAATGTCACCTGTATGAATATACTGTATCTTCCATCATCATTTGTGGGACTGACGAATATCAGCTGGAAAAATATTAGATATCCCCCCAACCTTAATTCAGACCAAACAAAACAAACCAGGTCTAAAATGCCCTGAGGGAGCTTTCACTCCTATAGTTTGTTTCCTTTGGTCCGAATCAGTTCACGAGTTTAGTCAACACTTTTCAGACTGGTTGACATCATGCTGTTACAGCAGGTACTGCACATCCACCCACCAGATGTTTTCCCTCTTTGGTTCACTCCATAGTTTGTGTGCTTTTCTTGGTAAGTAAAGCATTAAGGGTTCACTTGCAAACAACCAAGGCCCATGTTTTCAGTTGGACCAGAGTTTTCTTGTTTGGTCTTCACCAGAGTTCAGTCAGCTTTCACACCTTCCCAAGTTGAGGTGGACTATCCAAGGAAACTAACTGGTCTGGACCAAACAGTTCTGGTGAGAGAGCTCCCTACAGTTTGGAGCCACATCTGATCTGTTGCCCTGCTCTGCGTGTTTAGATTTTTTGGATTTGTAACCACATCGGCATTTGATGAGCCCAAAAAAAGAGTGATAAAGATCATTTTAAAGGGCCTAGTCTAATGTCAGCGAAATCTACACAATAGTAATAAATGAACTGCTTCTGAGAGGATGAATCTTGTTTGTAGGTGAAGTCCCTGTTTAGATGGAAGTGGATGAGAACATGTTGAGGCTTTATTGGTAGATAATTCAGACATAAGTGGTAAAATATTAAGGTAAGGAGGAAAAATAATATTTAAAAAACTGTCATTTTTAAATCAAGATTACATAGTTAAAAAGCTCATCTGAGTTGTCATCCTAAGCCATTTTATTAATACATAGCAGAGTGAATAATTGACTCACTAATGCTCAGCACTGATGCAAATTATTCATATTTTATGTGCCAGCCTAGTTGCTTTAGCAGTCGTGATGTTAAATAACCAAGTATATAACCCCCCCCCCAAAAAAAAAAAAACCCTGCGTATTTCTACATCTGTGTCTCAACAGTCTTCGTTAACTTCCACACAAAGAAAAGAGAAATGAAAACTTTTTGAAATTTTTGAAATACCAGTCAAATATGAGCATGATGTTTTTTTGTTGGATCCTGAATAGTTTGTGAAACTAGAGTTTATGCCACCATGTTAGGGACCGGGGGTGTTGGAGACAGTAATGTAGCATCTTGTTTTTTTTAAGTCTGCTTAAAGCAGCAATCTGGAGGATTTCATCAAGAGAGCAGTTTTTGAATCTAACGTCCAAAGGCGATTAGTGAGGTGGTTCGGGCATCTTGTTAGGATGCCCCCTGGACGCCTCCCCAGGGAGGTGTTTCAGGCATGTCCTGCCAGCAGGAGGCCCCCGGGTCGACCCAGGACACGCTGGAGAAAATATATCTCTGGTTTGGCCCTGGAGCGCCTTGGGATCCTGCCGGAGGAGCTGGTAGAAGTGGCTGGGGAGAAGACTGTCTGGAACTCCCTAATTGGGATGCTGCCCCCGCGACCCGGACCCGGATAAGCGGAAGAAGACGAGACGAGACGTCCAAAGGCTCCTCCTCAAAACATCTCGACACGCGCGTCCGGTCGCTTGTGTGCGCGCGTGCACACGGCACATATACGTTGCGGGCATGAACTGTACAGCTCAGTGTGTAGAGTTTAATCACTCACAGTTCACAATCTTATTCCAACAATACTACGAGGGTCTGATGAGCCCTCTCTGTCCCTGCTGCTTCTGATATTAGCTCTGTTAGCAGCGTGCTGCTGCTGGACTCTGAAGCTGAACTTGACTCGGCCCTGGATGAACTTTCTGACCAAAATAAACGCGTAACCCTGTCAAGCCTTGCCATTCTGTGAGGTGAAAGGTTTAAAAATAAAAATAAATCCATCTTTAGCTGGAGACTGGGTAGGTTTTTAGTAGAAATGAGCCGTGAGGCTGAGATGCAAACAGAGAAACACACGGAGCGTCCTGTACGACAGCGCCCCCTACTGGTACAGGTTTGGTCGATGCGCGTGCATGTTGAGAGAATGCAGACATTTGAATTTCATTGGCTGAAAAATCTCGGCGGCAAGAAATAATGGAAAGGGGTCTCTAGGAGGAAGGAGGGTCTTCATCAGAATGACAGATGTTGTGGAACTCAACCCATAGATCATATCTTAGACCTGAAATATCATTTAAAACATTTAGAAAACTTTGATACAGAGAAAAAGTATCCAGATTGCCGCTTTAAACAAATGCCCCTAAAATATCAATCTGTCATTAAAAAGTACATGTTTTTAAAAATCTGGGCCACAGAGAAGAGGTGGGAGGTTTTAGGATGATGAGCACACAGCAAGAACACCACAGCTCTTTACTGCAGAACTCAATTAGAGAAGTTTTATTAAATGCTTCCTGCTCCCCAGAGACATGAAATGGTATTTGGCATGAAACGAAGGCTGGTTGAGTGAGGGAGAGAAAACAGAGCGATGATTAAATGGCTTTTTGATGCTGATGCATTTGGAAGTCCCATTGGTTGTTATCTTCCCCAGGACTGTGAGGCAGCATGGCTGAAGGAAAGGAATTTTGTTGCCTTTTTAAAGAAGGGGGAAAAAGAGAAATGATACTAATCTTAAGTAAAATGAGCTTGTGGCAAATGTGCACTTTAAAAAGTCTGTTTATACATTTTTGTTTTCAGCTTCAAGTCATTTTTTATCCAGATCAGTATTCATGTTTTCAGCTTCCCCACTGGTGCAGTGATTTAATTTCAACAACAAGAAAATGGCACTGAATTCAATATTTGGTAATCTTCAACAGCACAGAGGAAAAAATAAGTAGTAAAACATAAAAAATAGATTCAAAAATGTGAAATGACAGATGTACGATTAATTATCTAATGCTTCTCATCATCTAATCAGCAGACTCCTCTACCTCCCTTCTAAACATGGTCATTATTTTTATTTATACTTTTTATTTATTTAACATTTTCTTTTTATGAACAGATGGAATAAAACAACAGAAAATAACGTGGGGCTTTTCCAGTCCATATATCTTTATCATAAATCAACGTTTATCCTCAGCATCCTAAGTCCCCTGAAGATAGGAAGTCCTTTTTTCCCATTTTAATAATCTTTTCCATCATATAGACACTGTTCACAGTCTCCTTCCAATGGTCCTAGCTTGGTGGTTCAGGTTTATACCATCTTCTGGTTATTGATTTTTTTTTTTTTTTTTTACAGGCAATTAACAACATTTTACAGAGATGCCAATCCTTTCCCTCAACCTCTCAGTAGGATGACTAAAAAGCAAATCTTCTCATTATTGGGTATTTTGTATCTAAGTAGTTTGATCATTTCCCTGGATATTTTTTCCCCATAATGGTTTTATTTTATTGCATGTCCAGAAGATATGGGTGTGGTTAGCAGACATGTGTCCACACTGCCTCCAGCAGGGCTCCAATGCTTTTGAAACGCTGCTCTTTATTTGTGTTGTGATAAAGAAGCGTACTAGGGTTAGCTAACTTCCAGCCAAACATTCTCCAATTTTTGGAGCTCATAGAAGTGTGTTGTGCATTCAGCATTGAGTGCCAACTCTCTTGTGATATTTCTATATTCAGTTCTCCTTCCCATTTATATAGTTGGTATCACACATAGAGTCATCTTTACTGGAGATCAGTAGTGTCATCTGTAACATCACAATATAATTACCAGGATATGTTGCAGAACAATTATATGTGAGTAAAGTGAACAGGAGGGGGCTTGGGACACATCCTTGTGAAGTGCCAGTCACCTATTACACTATTTGCACACTAGAGACCGTTAATGTAATGTGTTGTGACATCATATCATTTATATCACTATATGGCAGAGGTGGGGCATCCTGGTTCTCGAGGGCTGGTATCCAGCATGTTTTAGAGGTTTCCTTGCTCAAACACACCTGATCTGAATTAGTGGATGATTAAGAGGTAATTCAACAATGAAATCAGGTGTGTTGAAGCGGTGAAACCTCTAAAACGTGCTGGATACCGGCCCTTGATGACCAGGATCGCTCACCTCTGCTATATGGCATTTTGTTGTTGGTTTTTCTGGAGCTTGCTCCCTAGAACCAGAACACAGATATAGATGACTTTATCGTGAGATATTTATTGTTGTACATGTGTTGTGTTCATCACTGTAAATACTGTACATCTTTCCTCTGAGGGACTATAAGGTGGACTGAACTGACATTCAGTGTTGATGAATGAAAGCATTTATTTAATTTAGAGGCTATTTTTGACCATTCATCATAATATCGTCATTATATTTGTTTGCAGATTGTAACAATCCAAGTTTTACCACTGTTTCCAGCTGATATGCTTTTTGAAATTAGCTGGAAAACCTTTTGAGAATACCGGTATATATTTTTAAACCCTCCAACTGTAAACTGTGCAGATGAATTATTTAGCAGCTGTGTCAACATGGCTTCATACAAAGCTGATTATTGGCTATTTTCAGTATGCTTTGAAGTTCAGGCTCTACTCCAGACTTCATAGTGGTTTGAACGGATTTGCTTTGAAGTGAATTAGATGCCATGAAAATAATTTGTTGATTTTTACTTTTCTGAAAATCTAGTAATACTTCTACACTCTAAGTTGAAATTGCAGGAGCTCAGGATAAAATAAGGAGCTATAAAAACACCCAAAAAGAGAAACAGCAGTTTCACTCTATGGTTTTCTCCTCTACTTATTTTAAATTCTTATTAAATCTTTGCCTCCAGCTTTTTGTGCACCAGGTGGGGACTAGAAATCAGCCAAAGTGAGTTAAAGTAAGAAATTGATTGACGGCTGGCTTGTGTCCCATTCTCCACACGATCCTTTCGATGTGTGAGTGTTTGTGTGTATGTATTGTCATCCTGCAGCTGGACTTGCGTCATGTCCAATGGAAACACACAGAATGGGCTTCCTGTTCAATGGTCATGCTTCCAGCCTGATCCCAGATGAGTCTGGTCTGACTGTCTGTCATTAACTCCTGTCTGCCAGGAAAAACAGCTTCTGTTATTCACAATTTTTGACAAAGAAAAGCTTCAGTGCTGCATAAGTTGCAGCCAAAGCCTCATTTCCCACATAAACAAGTCCCTAGCTGGTGTTTTATTTCTGTATTTGTTTCTTTTCCCATTGGTTCAGTTGAAACCATGTGTAATAGACCGCCTGCTGAGGTGCTGAGAGGTGATGGGGGACTCATTTAGTAGCTTGTGGTTTCTGTGGAAGGAGGAGAAGGCACTGAGTCAGTGACAGGTTGTAGTGGTTACGTGGGTTGGCTCTGGCATGGGGCTGGGACTGGGTTGATTTTGGAGCCCACTGGTATTTGTATCAGTGAGTATCACTAACATCTAACAACAGCCTAATTTATTCACATCAGAACTGGTTGTTTTAATGTCTGGGCTTGATATTTAGACTCGGTTTGATGTGTTAAATAACATGTAACATGTTGCATCCTGTTCAGTAGCCTGCAGCCCTAATCTTTCCCCTGTAGATTTCTTGGTCTTCTAGAGATACAGAGAGATTTACAAGTGTGAGAGAGAATATTTAAGCAGCCACTTCTCTATCCCCCCACTCCACCAGTGAATAGGTGAAGCTGGGACTCTGACCTCCTTCCTCCACTCAGCTCCTCCCTCTGGGCGAACGTTGCTCTTTCCATGTTCCTCAGTCATCTTTAGCATTTCTTCTCATCTTGCTTCCTCAGTCTGTGTGTGACCATCCCTAGAGAGACTGAGCGAGATTGAAGTGACTGCAGGAGCTTTGTACTTTTGCTAATGAATTTGGTAGCCTGTTTCTACTTCAGCAGTATTCAAACTTTGACCTTCTCTCTTTGACTACGTCTACAAAAAGCCAGCTTTTCATGCTGTTCTGTTCTTTTCTCAATGCTAAAGTCACGTCTTTAGAACATTCTGATTAGTGTAAAATGGCTGACTGAACCGGCTTTGTTCTTTGTTAATTGTTTTAGATCATTAAAGTTGTTTTGAGTTAGATTCAGAAACAATTTTCATGCAATTCTGGAACCAGCTGTTAGTCAATAACCCACTGAACCAAAAGCAGTCTGTGAGCGTTTTTGGCTACCATCTCTTTATTATTCACAGTAATAATAATCTCTCTCTGCATTTAACCCATCTCTGAGGCGCAATGGGCGGTTTGGATGACACCCAGGAGACTTTGGTGTTCAGTTTCTACAGTAACTCAAAGATGTTTCTAGACGTGGTCTGCTGGAACTGGGGATTGAGCCGCTCACCTTCTGATCAACAGACAACCATCTTTACCTGCTGAGGTCCCAGTAGGCTCTGTGCTCACTAGAATTAATCTCTATAGAAACATAAACACAGTCATTTCTACGTAAGTAAGTTGTTCACAATGTCATGTAGGGCTGCATCTATCACATATTCTAGTAACCAAGCATTCTATTAAATAATCCAGTGCTCTGGTAGAAATGAACAACCAGCTGTTCCCAAATTCACATGTTAAAAGCTGCTCTCTGCCATCAGATCCATGAGTGCTCTTATGTACATATAGGGTGCCACTAAAGCTCAGTTAAATCATTATTTAGCCAGTTTAGTTATCTAAAACTCTTATCTTTATATAAAAGTCACCAGATCTAACAGCAGCCAGACTTCAGGATGTTTGTGACATTGTTTTAAAGTGTGGACCAGGGTTGGGCGATCAGACGAATCTATCGACTATCGGCAATGGGCTCAGCCAATTCAAGAACGATTTATTTGTCCCCCAATAAATTAATTTCTTAATTATTAACAATGGTTGAAGTCAAAGGACTAAGGCTCTTTTTAAACGTTAAACACGAATTCCTCCCAGCTGCAAGCAACATTTTTTTTCCTCCTCCTCTTCCTGTCTCCCAAAGCAGCTGTGATTTATTTACTCACCCCGTGACAAACAGAAACAACGGCAGCAGGCCGTCTTCAGAAAATAAATGTATCTAAATACAGTAATAACCACGGTGGTGGGGAGGGAAACAATCAGAGACTGTTTTTTTCCCCAGTTTAACCGTGTTTATGGGTCAGTGTTACGCTACCGGTGCTAGGAATATTCAGCGAGTCGTAACACTGGTCCAGTGTTCATCTGTCTTCAGCTCAGTATGAAACAAACAACAAAAACAAAATGAAACTAAAACTGAAATACAAATAAAAAGCCCCAACACTGAAAGTCACTTCCATAAAATAAATCTCCACCGCAGTTTGAAGTTATTTTGAGCGATTTGGTGATGGAGCAGCTGCTGCTAACTGTGTTAGCTTAGTTAGCATACTCAGCAGGAGGGTGAAGACTAGAGATGTTGGAGCTCTTTGCTGCCACTATATGTCTGTTTAAAGCCAAAGTAACCCCAAATAGGCGACGTTGTGTTTTGGACAACTATTTCCTCAATTTTGGGACTTTTGAGTTCTCATTTGTCAAATCCATCAGTGCGTGTTTACGTTGTTCCCCACACAGATATGTCAACATGTCACCTGCGCGAATAAATCGCCCATTGTTGATTTCTGGACTGACGATGGGCGATTAAGAAAAAGTTACACATCGCTCAACCCTAATGTGGCCAGGTATGCAGAGGTCAGTGAGAGAATTACCAGAAAACTCCGTGTTTGGTCTCCCTGAGTACAACAGATTGCCCTTTAATAATCGAAAACTCAGTCGTTCTTGTGGAAATATTTCTTTACCACTGAATCAGCCTGAAGGCAGGTGAGTCCTTCATGCTGGAAATTCCTGATTATTTAAAGGGAACATGTAACTGCTGGTAAAACAGTCATCTGAAATGGAACCTGTTTTAAAAACTTTTCCTAATAATCAGTACAACATTCCTTATTGTTTTTCTCACCACTGCTGTTACGAGACATACAGTAACTACCACAGCAAGCTGCAAGTTTCTCAAATACACGCAACAGGAACTGATTGTGAACATTACACAGATATTGTATACATCACAGGGTTAAGTGTGTCACAATATGTTTCTTCACTTTTGGATCCAGGTATCAGGCCTTTATGGATGTGTCAACATGTGTCAGAAGGATGAACCTGGCCCAGATGAAGATCATTTCCTTTTATGTAGTATGAATGTAGTTTATCTAAGAAAACAAAGTAAATAACCCAAGTACCATGGAAGCACAGCACTGCCATATATAACTAATGATATGTGGACTTTATCTTTACTGTTGTCCAGATACTATTGGTCATGAAGAGTGAGCATCAGTTAGTCTCTGATTGGTTGTGGACCGTGTCCCTGTCCAACTGCAGTTAACCTGAAGGAGAGGTACAGACAATGCTAGGTTCTAGATGAATTGTGTGTGTGGTGATTAAATGAAAACAAAAAGTGTGTGTGTTTGTCTTGAGGGTGAGAGAGTTAAAGAAAGATAGAGAGGGAGGGAGGAGGGGGGGTGAGTAAGAGGCGACACCACCTGGCTCCCAGGCAGTTATCTGCTGTGATGAGGCTTGTGTGTGTGTGTGTGTCCTGTGGCTGTATATGAGCAGTCCACTCTTGCATTAGTTTGCCTTTAAAAGCCCTTATGTTGCCCTTCTTTTTTAAAATCCCCCCTCATGCTTTCTGACACTGAGCCTCCAGCGAACAAGAGAGCGTGCTGACGACAAACTCAGAGGCAGCTGCAAAGAGAGAACTCAAAATCACAACTTCCCTGGAAAACTTCTCTTTAAACTATTTTTTAAATAACTGACTTTATTGCTATTACTATGATCTTTAATTGCATAATTAACTACACTTGTAATACAACTTTAACATTTTTTATTATGTTTAATTATTCAGTAGATGAACTCATATTCACATGTGGACAAAATTGTTTGTATCCTTCGGTCAATGAAAGAAAAACTCAGAGTGGTCACAGAAATAACTTTAATCTGACAGAAGTAATAATAAATAAAGATTCTATGAAATTTATCCAATGAAATTCAGACATAGCTTTTCAACCATAGCACATTTGACCACTCTTGTCCTGGAGCAAATAGGTTCAACACCCAGCTGCAACCTTTCAGCACTGAGTTTGTTTCAACAACTTTCATTTTAGTTTGCTTCAACTAAGCAGCATCTGAAATATGATTCTACTGTACGTCCCTCTGCTACAGCATATTATACACCATAAACTAAATGGTCTCATGATGCACACATCACTTTGAAAACATCTCAACACTGGTTATCAGGTGAAAGAGATGAACTGAGAGAAGTAACCTGGTTTTAAAGAAAAGCTCTTTGTAAGAAGCTCAGTATGAGAAAGAAAAGTGGAATAGTCCTTTAACAGTGGCTGTAATGGGTTTTTATGGCCTCCTGTGATGGTCATGTCAGTCTGCTGTGACCTCACAGAGCACCTTGCTGCAGGCTTTTCTCTGTCACGCACACACGCGCGCGCGCACACACGCACTCACTCACTCACTCACTCACTCACTCACTCACTCTCTCACTCTCTCTCGCTCTCTCTCTCTCTCTCTCTCTCTCTCTCTCTCACTCTCTCTCTCTCTCTCTCTTTCTGATGTAGAGGCTTCACTCTGGAGGCCATTGATTCAGTCATGTTTGGCTCTCTGTAGATTTTCTGAATAACTTTTTTCCTCCAGTAGTTCCTTCTTTCCTGGTCCTCCTCTTCCCTTCACCCCCCACCTCCACCCTTCCCCTTTTCCCTATGTCTCTAGTTTACCATTCCTTCTCATCCATCTCCTTTCTGCTTATTCCATCTCTCTTCAGTTTCCTTCCACTTTCTCCGTAACCTTTTCCCATCATGTTCCACCTCTCCCTTTTGACCCAGTGACTTTTGTTTTTTTCTCTCCTTTCCCTTCCCCAGGCAGGTTCTTATGTTGTAAACAGGGTTTGGTTCTTCCTGACCCCTCTTTTTTTCTACCGTCCAACACTATCTGTTCCTCCTCAGTTGCTTACCTTCACCTTCACACCACCTCTCTTTCATCATCCTCTTTCCCCTTTTACTTAATTCTCTCTCTCTATCTCATCTCATCTATCTCATCTCATCATCTCTTTTCCTGATTTCTTCTCCCTCCCTGTCGTCACTTTGCTTTCCAAAAATAAATGTATGCACTTTCTGTGTGAGTATCCAGAGTGTTTGTATCGGTGTGTCTAACAGAAAGGGATGTTTGTGTTGTGGACAGATTCATCATCACAGTCGGTTGTCTCATAACTCATAGATGACGGGTTTTTACACTTGTAGTGAGGCTTTAGAAGATTTTCTCACCAACCTTAATTTGATCATTTGATTACAACAAGTCTCTTCTGACATTTAATATCATGTAAACCCGTCCTGTAATCTGCAGTCTACCCAGGGTTAGTTCATTTCTCCTAATGGAGGTCCTTCAGGATATCATCTACACATAGGATAGGAATTATTTAATCTTTTCATAGAAATACATTTTAGAATGCCCAACATATCTCTTAAGGTATAATTTTGCTGAAACAGTTTATGTTGTCTTAAAACTATATAAGGGCTCATTATAACTGATCAGGCGTAGCTGTTCAACAGGAAGTTAACAGAAACAAAGAGCTGCTGCTGACAGATTTATGATTATTATCACAGAAATGTGTTTGTTTTTAGCTGCTACTGTTCTCTCACAGTTCACCACAGACAAGCACCAACAGGACAGGTGGACAAAATAGAAGTTACTGGCAAAGACACAGGTTAATTTTACTGTGTAATATCAAGGTGGTGGTGATTCCTTTAAAGGGGCTGAAGCTCAGAAACGTAGGTGACTTCATCCTGGACGGTATACCGGTTCATACTGGATACCGGTGTTTTTTTTTGGTTTTGATATGAATTTTTCATATACCGCTTTACCGGTGAATAGCCCACACAGCGTCCTGGATGTTGGCAGTGGGGACACATTTCACCGCGACACACAACACCCCAGCGTGAGAGTGAAACTTTTGAACCAAGAATGTTGACTAGCGAGAGCTGTCATGGTGACTTACAAATTACGAACCCAGAGGAACTTATTTCAAAAAGAGGAGGCACTCGCACGTCTGTTGTTTCGGGGATTTTCAGGTTTAAAAAGTCGAACATGACTGAGCAACGGTGTTAGCCGCTAGCTGGCGGAGCTAGCCGGCGGGGCTAACCAGCAGCTTGCTTAACCACCTTAGCCGAAAACATGTCTTAGAATAATAATTATCAGGAGTGTCTCAAGCTTAGATCTGTACCCTTCACCTCTGCAGCTAAAACGGCTAGTAGCAGTCAGTTACACGTCCATTAAAGACGTGTTCGCTAAAGGGACCGCTGATGAAAAAAAGCCAGAGGTGGGTCAGATAACAACACAAAAACGTTCCACGGTAGGTTATTTATATCTTAATTACTTCTCTCTTTTGACAAGCATACTTTGAAGGGGTTATGTATTTACCTGCCTGTGACTGGACATGAAAAAACTATGAAAATCTGCATATGAAAGTAAAATGGACTATTAAAATCCGATCTAGTGCAGTAATTATTTCATAATTAAAAGATATTATGGGTAGTAACGGCCGTGTAAAAAAAATACTGCCAAATACCGTAAAACCGATATAATTTAAAGAAAAACTGTGATAAAAATGATTTGCCATACCGCCCAGCCCTACTCTGACCTAAAGGGATGTGTGGGTCATTCTGAAGTGGCATTCTATCAGTTAGTTATCTTTAATTTAGACCACACCCACTGGTGACATCACTCAAAGTGGGTGAAGTCTCTGGAAACAGGAAGCACTTTGACCAGAGCAAAATCAGTGACAAAATAGTGGCAAACAGACACTGCTTCCTAAAAAAGAATCTTAAAAATGAGCTATTGTGATTTAAACAAGGTACACTCAGTTTCAGTAAAATTAGATTCAGTATCTTTAATTTTGAAAATGTATCTAATGTTCCTCTGGGATAAATAAAGCATTTTTGATTGATTGATCTTAAAAGATAGCCCTTTCTTTCCGTCCTTCTACCACCCTGAGCTGTTTTCGTCTATCTGGGTAAATCACTGCTAATTTATAATTCGTCTTTCACGAGTGATGTGGTAAAAGAAACCCAAATCAAATGTCTGAGTAGCTGAGGGAGTCCTGCCCTCCTCCAGCTGGAGTCTGTAGGTGAAGCAGCAGCTCTCATGTTTCACCTGCTCCTACAGCTACAGGAGACGTCTCGTCTTCCACCTCATTACCTTTGTATCCAGAACACAGCTCAGCGTTTGGCTCCCTCAGTCACGGTGCACAAAATACGAGCGTGCCAGCTGGTGAGAACTGCTTGTACAAAACAAGACATCAGAACCAGTACACACGACTTCCAGTTGGATGAGCAGTTTTGAAATGTTATTGCTGTAAATGTTTCCAGGACTCAATATTAAAATCCCAAATCTGTTTGTGTTGATGTGGATTATGTGAATTTAGTCTTCTCTAATATGAATAATGCAGATTGATAGGATATTTAAAGAGTCATACTTGCTGTCAGTTAGTGAAATAAAACCCAGATCAGAGACGCTTCCAGCTGTAGCATGATGACGTGCAAGAACGATGAGTCAGACAGACTGTTGATGTGATAAAACTTAATTGAAGGTCTCAGGTTCTTTGAGTGAAAGTTTATCTCCTGCTGCCTTTCCATGGCAGAGTTTTAAATTAACAGCATCTTAGGTAGAGAAATGACGCTGTTCAAAACGTTTTGGTCAAATCTTAAAAAAAATAAAATAAATCACACACAATCTTATACAACAATATCAACATCCAATAAAGACTTTCTGAGAGCATGATATCACAGAATACTGCAAGGTTAGTGCAATCATTAGCAGTCTGAGTTTGTGTAGAGGGTAACTTCCAGATACAAGCCATAGCCTGTAAAAAGTTAGACAAAAGGCTGTAGGACAGAGGTTTAAAACACCCCTGGCTGGTCCCACTGTATGTTTTAAGCTCTGCCCCTTAATGTAAACAAATGGAACTCTTTCATTGTTAAAAAAATGAGAAAAAGTACATTTCCTTAAACGTTGTTTGCAAACCTCAGAGACAAAGAAAAATAACACAAAGGCGCGAGCTGCACGGAGATCATCTTTAAAAATAAACAAACAGTACCAGGTTTAGACTAGTAGCCAGTATTTGTATTTGGAAGTAGGCGTCTTTGGGGCCACTGCGTCATGTTCTTCCGCCATTCAGCGGAGGCTTACAGCTGATTTTTGTCATAAAGTAGTCCCTAGTCTAAAATAGTACCTGTACTTCCTTCGTGTTACTTTTTAATTTCACTTGCAGTCAATATGTTTACTGAGGTCTCATTAGTATCACTACTGAGGGAGTTTTAAGGACTTTTTCCTCACAATGCTAGTTGTGAGGAAAAAGACAACTGTATTCACTTACAGTGTTTTCTGCTAAGCTAAAGCTAAAGGAGTACTGCTGGATCAGGATAACAGCTGGGCTGGTTACTAATTGTTTTTGCTCACTTATCTAACTATAGGGAATATGGCAACAGACACAAAACACTATTGGGTGGAGTGTCCCTTTAAGGTTTAGCTCCTAAACTTACAAAAAAGTGTGACAAACTTACAAAAAAAATAGGAAATCAGGAAGGGGGCAATTGCTTCTGATCCACTGTGTTTTTTAATTTAAAAACACACACACACACACACACACACACACATGCAAAAAATTACTTTTCACCTTTCAGCAGCTGGTGATACCAATCAGTGTGTGTGTTAACACTTTGTCTCCTCATAAGGATCTCAGAATGAGAATTAGCTGTAGCTGTGTCTCTGTGGCTTGCTGGGACTATGAAGGTATGGATTTTGTTACATGAGGTGCCCACATCTTAAATCATGCTTGTGCACGCACGCACACACACACACGCATCCTCCTTTTTCCTTGTGTATTGATTTAAGTTGACCCATAGTTGTGTGGTGGGCCAGTCATTAAATTAACACAAGAAAAAAAAAAAACTGATGACTCCTGACAATCTCAATTGTGTGTGTGTGTGTGTGTGTGTGTGTGTGTGTGTGAGAGAGAGAGAGAGGAGGTTTTGATAAAAAAGACAAAGGATGTGCTCACCTTGAATTATTCCTTTCACACACACTAGCAGATTTTTCTGACACACACTCCATTCCCTCTGAAGGAAAGTGTTCGCAGCAGAATGACTTCCAGACGGGAAAGCTCGGCTCGTTTTATGGCCTCAGAATTTTGAGAATTGCATTCATGGTCCACTGGGAAAAATGAGCTCTTTCATCTGCTCGTTCCTTTTCCCCTTTGAGAATCAGTATTTGTTGGCGTGTTAGAAATATATTTCATAACATAATAAACAGAAAGTGAAAACATTTTAAAAAACTTTTTTTGCTCCCAGATGTTTAATTAAGATAAAGTATGCCAAGAGTTGGTTAGAATAAAACTGTACTTACTATTCATCTTTAAATCAGTCACACAAAGTCTTGTGACCTGGTCAGGAAAGGCAGCAGCAGACGTCATAGTAGACAAGATAGAGAAATAAACATTGACGAAACAGACAGGGGAAAATATACATATGTAAGCTGTTTGACAGGCAAACATGCAGGAGATTATGTAAATGTGATGAATTAAGAGTTCAAAACGGTAACAAATAGAATTTAAAAACACATGCACCGTTTAAGGGATTTCTGTTGTAGGTCTCTGAAGACGGAGCAGAACGTTCCAGAGACACGAGTTCTGACTCTCATAATGGAGGGCGATCCAAGCTGAAGAGAAACTGAAGGCTTCCTTTACCACTTCAGTTTGAAAACGAGGAACACAGAAATGCTAAATATGAACAGAAATTATTTATTAACAGATCATATTTGGTTTCTTAACTTCTTTGAGTGATTTTCTGTTTTGTTCTTACATCCAATCAGTACCAGGGCAATCTGAGCCTCCTTTTCTCTTCTTATATATAAAACAGAGTCTGTTCTTTGGAAAATAATCATTGTCTAGATTAGCGATTCTAAAACACACCAGTCCAGATTTAGACTGAACAAGAAGTCAGTCCAGACCAAGCCCACATGCTGTTTTAGAAGAAATGCACTGGTGTGATGCAGTGAAGTGTGTTTACTATTCTACATGCTACAAAAAGTTACTCATTTAGTAAAATATTATAGCTAATTATGGCTATCCTGATCTGAGATTAGGAAGTCACCAAGGCAACACTGACAGCTGCTGCAACACAAGGCAAGGTTGATGTGTTTCAATAATCCAGCTTCATGTCATCATCAGCAAATCAGCTAAGGGCACGGGATGGTGAGACCTGCATCCTCTGTCGGTGTCACTATTATCACAGTGTTATCACAGTGGAGTTATCTAAATGTGCAAAGACAAGTAAGGCTGGAAGGCTATAAAACCTAAAGACGAGTAGTCCTGTTCTGCTCCAGTCCAGCATGAGTCCTGTGTGTCACATTTACTCGGAGGCAGTTGGAGTTGTGAAGATTGGAAACGTGAATCACCACTATGACTCACAGCATGTCATTAAGAACCACACTATCCCAGTGAACTCAGTCTGATTATTTAATCTGCTGCACCAAGGTGCAGGCAGCTCATCGAAGGCAGATCGACCCATTTCTCACAACAGGTTTGTCTGTTTTAACAGGCTGTAGCTTTTACCTCAGTCTTTTTATATTCCAGTGTTTGGTGGCATTTTCAGTTCAGTTGAAAGTAATTAGGTTAATCAAGTTTTAGTAAAGCAACTCGGGTTCACAAGTTGGAAACAAACAGTGCCATTTATTTTAGTTTTAAGTAAATTTAATTATCGTATTTGCCCGAATATAGGACGACCCCGATTATTAGACGACCCCCCTTTAAGACTGATCTTCAGAAAAAAGACTAAATTCACTTTTTAAAGAAACTACCGGTATTTTTAGTAAATTTTTGAGAAAATCATCTGAACAAGTCCTTAATTACAGACTGCTTTAGTATTTGCTTATTAATCAGGAATTAAAGTTCTCCTTGAAAACATACAGTATTTCAGTCAATAGGAAAATAAAGAGGGAAAAAAAGCTCAGGTGAAGCTCTTTCTCTCTCTGCCTTTGGGCTGAGTGGGCTCAAATCCCTCCCTCTCTCTTTTTCTCTCTCACTCAGACTGTGTGTGTGTGTGTGTGATGGAAATTACTGTAAACATACATGACACACGCAGTTAGGAACGGGTTCTGTCCACCAAGTTCACTCACGCTGAAAGCACCACCGGGTCCAGTTGGTAACAGGTCCGAGAGGTGTCGGCTCCGTACGAGTACCGAACCGAGCTGAACCCACACTGGCTGAAGCTGGACTTCAACATCAGGTGTTTTAATCCTCAGTGGACCTGTAACTTTGAGCTGGACTGGACCACTCGCAGTCTAGAGCTGCTTCCTGCTTCTACTGCATGACCAAAAAGCATGCGTCCCCTGCTGGTGGGCTTGAGCGCGGTTATAAGACGACCCTGCTTTTTTAAATTACTTTCAATGAAAAAAACATTGTCGTGTATTCGAGCAAATTCGAGCAAAGTTGTTCTGGACCTTAAATTAAAGTCAGGTTTGGCTCTATAAATATAGAGTTTGAGAACCCCTGGTCTACATGGTTCATCCCACCATGTAAACAATCAGACTACTCATGTGTTCATCTCCTTTGTCTTTAATCGGATCAGCCTCCTGCTGTCAGGACTTCCATGTCACTTAGTCATTATCATAATGAGAACAAGGCGTTTTCCACTAAACACATGATTCTCTAAATGATGCAGGTTAGGATGCTCAGAACAAGTCTCTCTGTAGAGATACGTCATGTGAGCCATCACTGGAATCCTGAGTGTGCTCTGTTGATCCCTCAGCAGCAATATTTGTGGTGGTGGTGGGGGATCTTCTTTATATCTTGTGGATTTGTTGTAATAATAAACTTTTAATCTATACTTTAAAAAACGACACATTTTCTCTATTTACTCCTCCTGTCCACATTCAAACTGAGACTTTGAAAATATCATTATAAATGTAGTAAAAATCTAGAGTGGTGGAGGAGCTTGTAAAGGAAAACGTGAAACGTCACTATAATCTCTGTGTGTGTTTGTGTGTCCATCCGTCTTTCCCTGACTGGTAAAATAGGAGTTAAAAATAGCCAATGATTGACTTTTGCTTATTGAGCCAGCATCCTGTTCCCTCTCCCAGCAGATGGTTATTGGGGCAATAAAATGATGGCTACAACTGTCAAATGAGTAGAAAAATGAGGAGAGAGAGAGAAACAGCTTAGACAGATAAGAAAAAGATGAAAAGATGCAGATAAAGGGTGATGACAAGGCTGTGATGCAGTAACTATGTGTGCGTCAGGATGTTGGATCGTATCACAGCAGGATGAGTCTTTATCAGATCCCTGCATGCAAACATGAACTCCACTGCTGACTTCCCCTCCTTCAGGTCCACTATGGGTGGAGAGGTGTGTGTGTGTGTGTGTGTGTGTGTGTGTGTTACATCCTGTTTGGAAATCAAAATGTCCTCACTAGGACAGATAGATGCACATGGTGGCGAGATGTTGTAAAGGCTGCTGGAGGGTTCATGTTGAGGTCAGAATGATGCTGCACTCAGTCTATACTTTGTAAGAGGAAGTTTGAGCTGCATGTGTGAACTAACCACATCACCATCTGTAGTTTTAGCAAACAATATATTTAAATCCACGTGGTGAGAACAGAGAGGCATTTTTACCCAAATCCAGTGCGTCTCCCTGACTGTTGGCGACTAGCTGGAGATACAAAATTTGAATTAGACCTCACATATTTAAAAAATGGTGCATGTAACAATTTATTCACTAGTTTTATATATGACCAGGTCACGTAGGACATGTAGTGTGGTCCCAAGCAAACTGCACAAAACGCCTGGTTGGTTGTAATTACCGTATTGTTTAAAAATAAAAGACCCCTCATTGATCAAAATGTAACTTTTGGGAACAAGCTTTTCATCAACAGAATATGAGATTATCTTTTGTTATGAAAATATTTTTTGAAAATGCATGTAGCATTTTTAAATTTAAAGATAAATGTAAAATAGATATCTGCTAATAACAGTTAGCATACAGCAGCTGCTAGCGTCCTCGTTTCTGTGCTCTCCATCTCCTAACATCACTCTCTGACTCGTATTTCTTGGCTGATTGAGAGATGTTTGCTGACTCTGCTGCTATCTTAAAGTTTACATCATGACCTCTTCTCAGATGCTGGTTCACTTCCCAACCGTTCTTGCATCATACAGCTGCTGCCGTCTGATTTTACCGTACTCCTCGCTGTATGTGAGCAGCAACATTTTTTAAAGATTGGTTTACAAAAACATGCCTTCTTTTATTTGAAATAAATACAGTATGTCTCAAGATTATTATTATTATTTTTTTTGCAATTCATCATCATTTTATTCACCATTTAGTCTTCAACCCCTCCCAAAGTTGCCTCACATTTCTTTCACTTTCTGACTCATGGAGACAACACATGATGACTCTGTGAGTGTGAAAGAAGTTTTTTTTTTTAACATATATATGTTCTAAATTCCTGCAACACAATAGTGAGGCCATATAACTCACATGAGGAAACTGAGAACCCTGGGAGATGCTGTTTGCATTGAGATACTGGCTTAAAGCTGCACTCGACAATCTTCAAAGAAACTAGGCATAGCTGGCTATCTTACACAAACACGGTCCAAAAACTCTCACCCCTCTCGTCGGCTATAATCCCTTGCCCCCAATGCGGGACTGCACATTGCCATATAAACAAGAGAGTGCAAAACACCAGCCGTTGAAACGCTATGCTAATGTTCACCCTGGTTTTTCCTCTTACTACATCCAAACGTTTTTTGTTTTCTGCTAGCTGAAAAGGTGTTTTTCTTTTGATGTATTTTTTTCCTAAAATTGAAGCGCTAACAGCCGCTGTTTATCTCATTCTCTCACTTCCGGGATGTTCTGCTACACAATTCTCCAGCATGAATGGAGGATCCAAGCAGTGCAAAAGTGCAGCGGTTCGGCGAGACAGACGATCAGATTGTCCAATAGTTGCTTTCGGCCAGAAACGTGATTGGCTGAGGTTTTTAGAGAAGTGCAAGTAAACCACTTCATTAATTAATTTAATTTTTTGTCACCACAATATATTTATAGTTATACTATGTTAGAATGTTGTTAAGAGGCATTAAAAAAATGTTTTAAGCTAATTTGTTTTCCAAACTTGCTGTAGCTGCTTTAACCCTGCATAAGGAAGTCTTTACAAAAAATGTATGGTGTGTAACTTAAATGTGGTGATCATCATCTTCTTCTTAAACCAAATCCATAATATGTAAAAGTATTAAGTGCCCCCACTTTGTGGCCCAGGTGGAAAATCAAATTCTTGACTCCTGTTCTGATGTGTGCATAAAATACACACGTCGTTCTTTGAAAACCACAATGCAGCACTGGAGACTTGACTCTTCAGCCTGCTGAGCATCAATCAGATCTCTGAGCCGATGCGTAATCCTTCAACCTCTGCAGTGATGCATTCAGACTTTGTCTTCCACAGAACTGGGTTTGTTTTCAACTCAGTAGATTTGTTGGACCGCTGAGTTCAGAGAAGATGTGTTTTCATAATGATCCAGTAGACGGATACACGAGTTGACAGACTGGAATTTATAATGTGAGTTACCTAGAATGCAGGGAATCAAATAAATAAAGCTAGTGGTCCAACATTCACTCACAGATGGGCAGCATTCATTAGCAGGACCTCGGTTTCTTGTCCAAATAAAACACTGGAGCTCATGTTTGTCTTGGATAATTCAGTTAGTTGTGGGGATATAATCCATTAAAATTCCACCTCAGAAGCTTTTTCCTTTATAATTTTATGTTTTGTAGTTGATGTCTTGTTAGATATAAAAACCTAAGAAGCAGACGAGGAACAACCAGGGTGTTGAAAGACTCCAGTTCAGAGGAGTATTGTTTGATGAGGCGTTGCTCCATTGAGCAGTTTGTTTGATCTAAATGTACAAGAGATTCCTCGCAAACAGAAATCTGAACATGCTTTATGTGCAGTAGCAGCAGGTTTTTGCTCGTTCTGTGTAACCGTAGCTACAGTTTGCGGAATAAACACACACACTCACACACACTTCAGTTAGTAAACTGGGTCAAGTGGGTTGCTGATGAAAGTGAGGTAATTTAGCCAAAATGCTGCTTGACTGAGTTGTTTTTTCTTTTACTTCCATAATTTAAAAAATGAGCCAAAGTGTATGTGCACACCATTCAAAACATACACAAATACACACAAACACACACTCACACCTACGCCTGCTCACAGCTGACACGATTTACTTGAATCCATTAAAGCTGAATTTACATAATACAGTCTCTGCGTAACTGCCTCTGCAGGAAAACACACACACACACACACACACACACACACACACACACACACACTGCAATGTGGATGACCTTGCAAACAGCGTAAAACTGCAGCCCCTGTGGATTGTGTGTGTGGTGTCCTCATGATGGCTCTAATTAAGACACTTCATTGATGTTGACAGAATTCAGCTGGCTTCATCCGAAACAGGAGAGGAGATTAAGGAACAGTTTATAAATCAGGTGTTTAAAGCTAAAATCAGTGATGCATTTGAGGAGATGGTAAAAGAGCTCTGAAATCTGAAAACAATGTAATGTGCAGGCTAAGGATTCTAGAAACAAAATATTTATTAGTCAACATTATGCAATTCAGTTCTGTGGCATATTCACTCACGTTTTCATGCACATACATATTGCTACTTTTAAAACCACATAGGTATTCAGCAGATGGAGTTGCAGACAAGAGCAGCTGAAAGGGAGTCATTATCTTCTGTTCTGATGCTTGCTGTTAACATTAATGCAGTTTTCTAGCCTGGTAAACCAGACTCTACGTATATGTAGATATATAGTCTGGCCACGGTCCACTGAAACGACTCATTCATAGGGGCGGGATCAACGGTTGTCAATCAAACCGTCTTCACATGCTATTGGATAGTGCTAGAGCCATTAAGCAACAACAGGATCAGCTGGTAAATTTATCGTGTCCTGTCGGCAAAGCAGCAAATAAATCCTTTTTTCAAAATGAAAGACTTAAGTTCCTCTATCTGTTCATGTCTTAGAGAAAAGCCCAAATCTAAATCGTCTAAAGTTGATAATAAAGACGTGTCAAACGAACGCTGTTCCCGAACTGCCGCCATGATTGTTTAAATGCAGAGTCGGAGCTCTGACATCATCGACTAATCCCACCCTCCAACCCGTTTAAGCAATGTGATTGGTCCGGTCAGTCTCATACCGGGCCAATCAAAGGGCTGCAGAGGTTCCAATGAGCATGGCTAGACCAAAGTCTGCAGATTGCTAGGCTAGCAGTTTTCACTTTTTACATCCTAAAAAGCTGTAGTTAGTTGGGCTTAGGGGTGGGAATAGAGCAGTGTTAATTTTGGCATGAAATTTTAATTTAGTTTTAGTCTTAGTCTTTTGACTAAAATTCTTTTTCATTTTAGTCTAGTTTTAGTCGTCCAATTTGTTTTAATTTTAGTCTAATTTTAGTCGACTAAAATTCAGAACTATTTTAGTCGACTAAAATAGTTCCGAATTTTAGTCGACTAAATATAAAATAGGCATATTTCACTAATATTAATATATTTTCCTCTGGTGCGTTTATTTTACATTTCTTTAAATGAATTGGGGTAACACTTTACTTTTATTAACATTAGTGCATTATTAAGTATTATATAAACAAATGGGCTCTTTATCAACGTTCCCAATATTGTTAATGACCCCAATTATAAGACACAGCCCTTTCCAAGACTAATCTTCAGAAAAAAACCTAAATTCACTTTTAAAATAAACTATTTTGTTGAAAATTTGATTAAGTAGTTTAGATATTATCTTATTTAGAGACCTTTAATTTTTTTTTATTAATTCAATCACAAAGATCTGTAATTCATATTCTACTGTGTTGAGTTCTGTCAGGAAAGACACTAGTGGTCCTGAGCAAATAAATACCATAATAATGCAAACTGTCAGAACTTTGCTCATGACGTGTCAGATCAAAAGTCTGCAGGCTTTAACTCACAGAGTCTGATCAGCTGTTCTCACGCTGCGGTCCGTCTCCTCCCACAGAACGTGATCTCCACAACGCTCCGTCTTCGGTCATTTCCCTCCATAACTCCATGTTTCCTGTCTCCCTGACAGCTGGTTGATCCTCTGCTGCATTCATCACTATTATCTTAAAATTAGCGTCATAACTCTGCCTCCGTTCTGTTCATGTGACCCACTTTTAATAAAGTTTGTTCCTGTCGGAGTCTGCTCTGCTGTTTACAAATTCCGGCGCGTCCCGACAAGGCGGACTCTGATTGGTTCCTTTATCATCTACTTCCGCCTGCTCCGATTGCTGATTGGTTCTTTGGTATGTTCGTCAAATTCTTCCCGTTTTCTGATTGGTTTTCGTCACTGTCAATTCTCGTCTCGTCTTTCGTTCCTGACGAAAATGTCCGCCGATTTAGTCTTCGTCATCGTCTTTTTCCGTTTTATATTTTTGAATTTAGTTTAGTTTTCGTTCGGGAAAATATATTCGTGACGAAATAAATAACGAAAATATTTCGTCTACGAAATTAACACTGGAATAGAGAACTGGTTCTGACTTAGAACCAGTTCCAACAGACCAATTCCATCGTAAGTGTACACCTCCAACTTTAACAATTCTTTTTAACGATTCTCTTGTTTCCGTATTTCCCGACATTTGCTGGTCAATAATCTTTCCCACTGAGAAATTAGGCATCTATGCACCTCTCACTGGTCCGACGGAACAATAACCCGGTTTTTGTCGGACAAGTGCAGCGCGAGCAGTGGAGAGGCTTAACGATTTGAGGTCCCAACGGAACCGCGCCCGAACCGCTGCAGTGTTTACAAATGAACCCGCAACAAACGCTGAGTCCCTCACTCCGCTTTTTCACAAATCACACACTGCAGTCTTTGAGACGACTCAGGAGGGTGAAGGCACTGCAGAGGTTTGAGTCCAGAAGCAGTACCGGGTGACCCGGGTTCGTCCGATTCTGGACCTCACCTCATCATGCCGCTCTGATGCTCTTGCTGCTGTGGCAAGCCCTTTTAACATTTAATCAACGATCTGACCTCTGTAATAGGATGATATATTGAGTATACTCGATGTATCACAGATTCTTCCATGTGGGATGTATAAAATGGCTATATTGTAAATATTGAGTATAAACTGTTATGGCAAATCTAAGCTGTCTGCTTGAAATTCACCGTCAGTTTTGTTTCTCCCACACGCTGTGAATGCATCACTACTCGCCCCTCCCAACCCGAAAACTGTCTTCCTGGCCACAGTGATGAGCTAAACACACTATCTAGCCAGAGCTGGAATCCAACCGGTGACCCTCCGGTTTCCAGACTGGCCACTCTACCAACCCCTAGTCCTGACGTGAATAATACTTCATTGCTAGCGTGGGTCCAGGCTCCTGATTCTTTTCATATTACTCACACTACAGTCAGCGGTTAGTCTCGAGATGGTGAAATAATTTTATTGTTGCTCCATTTTTCACTCCGCATAAACTGCAGTAGATCGTATGGTGTAGCTAGCATCTAGTCTAGGTGACTGGACTAGGTATGCTAATTATTAGCCTCTCCAGTTTCTGTCTCATTTTCCAGCGCTAGTGTTACGCTGGCTTTAGATTAGATATAGCCTCTTGCTACAAAGATGTAGCTGTCGCTGTGTGCGCATTTTGGCCCCAATGTTGCACTACTGAATAAATACTCTATAATATCTGCTACCTAATTGTCAAAATAGGAATAGGAATTTTCGCTATTTCAATATTTTTGAAAACTAAAAGAATATGCAACAGGACTCGCACAATGTCTTTTAATCCTTCTTAGTGAGAGTCCTCTACACTGAGTGTTACCTTCAGAAGACTCAAGATATCTCAAACTTTTAAAAGCAACACGTGAAATGAAGCACATGCCTCTCATTTGTAGCATCTGTGAACATCACAGATTCACTGCAGCAAAGTCACAGATTAGGACAAAATGCTGCATCAAGAACAACAGAAGAGTGATGCTACAGCTACGTAGCATACACGGTTGTTTAGCTGTAAATGCCAGCTTCCTGGGCCTGTCTTCAGGATCGACTTCTTCTTATCGTTGTCAACATTTGCATCAACACATTTTTGGTGTATGTCCTTGATGTGAACAGGGCAGATATATGGTGACAGAGGTTACCTGGCCAGTGCACCACATAATGACTGAGGTGTGTAAAAAAACACAACCCAGAGACCTGTAGTAGATGTTCTTCTTTTTGTACCCACAGAAGTATTGCTATGAGGTGATGCAGGTATCTAGTATTTTAGTTTGATAGTTTTCTATCAAATTGAGTATTTACAATGAGCGGTTCACAACTTAACCTGTACAATTTAGTGGAAGTAGAAATGCGCTTGGAGCCTTTTGCAGCTAGTAGGCTCATTTTGATCAGATCCACATTGTAATAACGTGTGCAGCTTTCAGCCTCATATCTAAGTTCTCAGAACACCATGTTAGATGTTCCTTCCTTCTGTTTGCAGATATTTTACTACTTTTATCCACATGTCATGTAATGCTGCTTTAATTGCACATGATTGAAAACGTTGAATGTCTGTGTGTGCAGGTTTAACGACAGAAGGCCTGTATCGTGTCTGCGGCAACAAGACGGACCAAGACAACCTTCAGAAACAGTTTGATCAAGGTAAAACTCTCCTGCTTGAATATTTGCTCACTGCTGCACCTCATAAATAAACATTCAGTTGCTAATAAACTTTTGAGGAAAAAGTGGAGCCTGAAAGCACAGAGACTTATTATTTTACTGAATGTAATTCTGAATTATGTTCCATTATATTTAAACCATGCCGTTAAAAATCTCTGGAGCTATTTTGGGGAAAATGTGTTCCAATTTGAGCGGTGCTCGTGTGAAGTATGCAATAAATTCAACCTGCAGAGAAAAACTCCACTGAACCAATTACAGCTCTGACCACACAGCTGCAGAGCTTAAAGAGAAACACATGCCCTGCAGAGCTGAGTCAAACCTGCACACGATGGTTGGGGAGCTGCCAAGATGGCTGTTAGAATAAATAAAGTCACTAAAGTCAGGCAGAAATGACCGGCAGTGTGACACATCGTACAGCCAGGCAGTCAGAAATACAGGTTGAACTTCATAAATGGGTCACTTTGACTTTTTTTGCATATTTGTTACGACACAATAGTGCACAGTTTGTCTTAAAAGTTCTGTGTTTTAGATATAATAATAAAGTCCTTGGAGTCATTTAATTTGTGCAGCATGTAGCTCAGTAGGTAGAGTGGCCGTCTGTCAGCCAGAGGGTTGCCGGTTTGATCCCAGCTCCAGCTGGGTTACTTTGTCGTTGTGACCTTGGGCAATACACTTTGCCCACCTTGTCTGCTGGTGGTGGTCAGGAGGGACCAGGTGGTGCTGATTGTGTTGTGTTGACTCCAGCTTCTGACAGTCTGCTCCAGGGCAGCTATGTAGCTCACTGCCATCAGTGTGTGTGTGTGTGTGTGAGTGGGTGAATGACTGAAAGTAGCGTGAAGCACTTTAGGAATCCTTGGACTTAGAAAAGTGTTATACATTTACCATTTAATTCAGATTTACAATCCACTGTGAAAATGTCAATAAAACATCCAGTTACTTAGGTAACTTTCATCCTCTCTCTTTACATAATTCAAGGCACAATAATAATAAGGGTGATAAAGGTGGTGGTATAGCCTGAAGGGTCACGAGGTAAAAAACATTAAGGGAGCTACTTGATTTACTTTATTTTTATAGAGGTAATTAAGAAGAGAACCAACTCACCAGCACCTTTGGTCAGCATTGATGTCATCTAATAAATGATTTATTATTAAAGTTACCGGTATTTGTTTTTATGTCTCACTCAATAATTTAAATTTCATTTTTAGGAATTCTACATGCTTGAAAGTGTGGAAATTGTTTAGTGTTTTTTACATGTCTGAATAAGTGTGGACAAATATGGAATAGTATGGATTTTTGGGGAGTTGACTTTTTTGACACAGTTGGTTTTAAATTCAGGATCTACTGCCTGATTTATGGCTAAAGATGGATGATGCTCAGATTAAAGACATTCAGTCCTTTGGTGAATTCAGGGCTCAGCCACTGAGTGGGAAAACAGTGTAAAGAAGGTCAGCAACATAGGAGGCAAATGCATCATAATTTAGTCCAGTTAGTTTTTGACCCCAAGTAAAAAGCTTCAGTGGTCACCTTGTCGTTATTTTGCTGCCGTCATTAGAAAGCTCAGTCTAAGGAGCCGGTTGCTGGAATGTTCTTTTGACTTTGGGTCTGTGATGACTGAGCCTGCTGCTTTTTGAGTCATCAGAGGAAACTGTCCTGATCAGATTGTGTGCAGGCTTCTGGGAGTGGATCTTCTTATCTTAATCACTGTCTGGAGATACAGTGATCAAAAATAATAAACAAAAAATAATCAATAATAAAACAATCTGCGTTTACATGAAGTATTAGGGATAGGTTTTTGGCCTTTGTAGAGAAAGTATCTGGTATATCTGAAATATCAGATCGCTTGCTTTATATTTTGATTTGCAGCTTAAACCTGAAACTTTTACAAGAAACGTTTTAAAAAGTAAAGCAAAAGTAACAAAATAAATATTTATATTATATTTAAAAATATAAAAAATATAATATAAAAATATATAAATAATAGCTAAAATCCATCCATTTTCTGTAGCCGCTTATTCCTCCACAGAGGGTCGCGGGGGAGCTGGTGCCTATCTCCAGCGGTCAGGGGGCGAGAGGCGGGGGACACCCTGGACAGGTCGCCAGTCCATCGCAGGGCCACACAGAGACGAACGAGACAAACAACCAGTCACACACCCACTCACACCTAAGGACAATTTACCAGCCCAATTAGCCTGACAGTCATGTTTTTGGTCTGTGGGAGGAAACCGGAGTACCCGGAGAAAACCCACGCACGCACGGGGAGAACATGCAAACTCCACGCAGAGAGGCCGCAGAGCCGGGACGCGAACCCACGACCTCCTTGCTGCGAGGCAACAGTGCTAACCAACTGCGCCACCAAGCAGCCATAGCTAAAATAGTTCAAGAAAAAGTCAAATAAATTCCAAAAACCTATAAAAACAACAACAAACTCACTGAAATACTTATAAATTTAAAGTTTCAAACATTGAGTGCTATTTGGAGTTATTAAAAGATTTTATTTTAATTAATTTCACTTCTTTATTTTACTTTTTAATACTGTATGTGTACTTTTTAACCTTTAAAAAAACTTTCTTTTCTTTTTTATTTTTGTAAAAGCTTCAGGTTCAGGCTGAAAACCCTGAGTTTTCTGATGATAATTTAATGTGTTAGGCTTTAAAGGGTTAAGGTAACTAATAATTTCATGTTTTTATTGTTTACTTTTCTCAAAGATCAGTTGTATTTATCCTGTTTCTTGTTCTTTTCTGATTTTTCTACATTTCTGCTGTAGTATTTCTAGTTCAGTGAGTGTGCTGGTGGTTTTCCAGACTGGCTGTGACAGCTGTCATCTTACCTCAGGGCTCTGTCCTCTTTCTCCTCATTCCACTTGTCCTTTGGCTGAATGAATGTATCAGTACAACTTTCACCCTCCTTTCCTGCAGCTCATTTTATTTTATAGCTTGAGGTGAACATGAACCTTTTAGCTTTTTTCTAAATCAAGCAGTCTGAGCTCTGCACTTCCTCTCTACTCTGTTTTTAGATTGTAGCTAGCCTGTGACAGGAGGCTTTGGTATTTTGAGACCAGATCAGGTGAGAAGTATAAAGGTTAGAGTGTTTCTGCAGAGAACAGGAAGCGGTGAATGAATGGGTCAGATGTCTGACTCTCATTCACTGACGTAACGTTTGAATCCAGGCCGTTCTCACTGTGCATGACACGCATGGCTGTGCTCATCTGGTGGGAGAAGGGGGGAGAAAGGGCTGCAGGGCAAAAATAATTATTTGATTTCTGCCTACTCAAGCTTTGGGAGACCTAAAAGATGACCTGACTTGGATTTTTTTTCTGTGTGAATGTAACTGCAGTAGAAACCAGAGTGATGGAGCTGCAGCATCTGTCTTTTTTAATGGAGATAATCAATCAGATAACATGTAGTTTGAATTGTGTTCTGTGAGAGGAACAGTCAGGCTGAGCAGAGAAGAGCCACATAACTCAGCAGTAACACACACCTACTCACACACACTCTGAAATCTGTTGAAACAGAAGCCAAATCCTGTTTGACCCAAAGCTGAAAGGACAAATGCGAGACTCCAGTTCTTATGTTGACTTCACTTTTAAAAACTCTTCATCTCAATCAGCCAGCTGCTTTAAAACACTATTTAAATGTTTTTAAACTCAGTTGAGCCCAAATAGAGTTGTTCCATGATTTTTATTGATACTGTTAAACATTAAGTTTGATTAAAGTGAACTGCTGGTTGTCAGCATTCAACACTTAGCTGACTTTGCTTCTCAGTAGGACTGCAACTAATGATTATTTATCTCCTATCACTGCAGATTATACTCAGATCTACATCTCATCTTGCCTTAATGATTTCTCTAGGATACACACTTTACTAAGGTGCTCAGGTTTAATAAGACAGTGAATGTCTGACAATTGTCTTCAATTAAATGAAGAGAAGGTTGTGCACCAGGTCAATTTGTGTTTAAGATAAGGGAGACTCTTGGTCCATTAGTTCTTTAACCTAAATCCTCTATCACTGAATCTCTAGTCTAGTCTCTGTTAATTCATCGCTCTGCTGGTTTTGAGAGTAGTAGTGATTCCCTGAGTTTGACCACATTATCCAGAGTGAAGCTTTTTTGGTTTCTGCTGCAGAAGATGAAAGAAATGCAACAAAGCAAACGTCAAAAACTATCTGTCCTTGTGAATCTGCAACTGAGTGTTTTCCTCTTTTTGCATGCAGATCACAATATTGACTTTCTGGCGATGGATGCGGCGGTGAATGCTGTCGCTGGAGCGTTAAAGGCTTTCTTTGCTGACCTGCCTGACCCGCTGATCCCCTACAGCCTGCACCCGGAGCTGGTAGAAGCTGCAAGTAAGATAAATAAGATCTGTGTGCTGTAAGCAGAAAAAAGTAACAAATATTACTAATTCCCACTATACTGAGAAGGAAAGCTCAATGAAAGAATCAAAAAGGTATAAATATAACTTCTGACATAGTGAGGAGGGTGAAGTTTGACTGGGTGCTTGAAGTTTATTAAGTAGTGAAAACTAAGATTTTAGATTCCCGTTTACCTTTCCAAAATGCAACCAAACTTTAGATTTTTTTTTTACATTTTAAACCCGGAAATCGCTACGCTTGTGGGAGAACTGTTTTGAAAGGGAGAGAAGGGGCTGCTGTGTGTGTGTGTGTGTGTGTGTGTGTGTGTGTGTGTGTGTGTGTGTGTGTGTGAGGACGCTCTGCCCCTCCACGTCTCATGTAACGTGGAGCGAAACAGCAGTGGAGAAATGGAGCAGCTCATTTACAGGGACATTATATTGTAAAAGTACTGAAATCTGTACCTTGTTTTTTTTGGTACCGGTACTGACCGAATGCTGTCGGTTGGTACCGGTCCAGAGTTTCCCCCAGCGCTTTATAAGCCTGGCGGCCCGCCAGATTTTCATCGGACCCCCGCCAGGCTAAACTTCAGAGAAGTTGTACCCAAGACGAAAGCTAACAGCTGCTAGCGCGGCTGCTAACGCTTTAAACTACAACAAAGTGAGGTGGTTCAGCTCTTTACTCGTCTCTTTCTCTATAGTTGCAGTCCGTATGACAGAAAAAGCAAAAACGGATTTTATTTTATTGAGCAACAGTATCTCTGTTGGGTCAGGATCCGAACTGATCTGAGAGCGGACAGCGTCGCCGGTGGCGGTAGCTTCAGCGTGCATCGGACACAACTGACGGCTAAATGAAGAACGTATCTTTCCAGCGTGGCTCTCATTAGAAGGGCACGGGGGAGAACTGTCCTGTGGCCGCAATCTAACAGCAATGACTCCGCGTTTAATCGGTAGATTATTCCATAGTTTATCTGCTATGTCCTCGTTTTGTTAGGCACATTAAATGCACCGTAAGTAAAATCTACGGGAGCCGAGTAGGCAGGTGGCGCGCAGCCGCAGTTAGAAAACCTGGTAAGGTGAAGAGATGAGCAGCATTAAGTGAATCTGGATGATTTCTGCTTGACCAAATACAAGCATCAACATGTGACTGAATCGTAAAATCAATAATATGCCAATTACATCATGTTTGTGATCATTAGGAGGCAAAATGGAAATTGAAATACAATTTAGATTGAACTGTACAGCCCTAGTTTAAAGTTAGAAGCAACCAAACTGAATCACATGACGTGGACACCTTCAGCCCGTCTCCTGTAACACGTCCTCATCGCTGCAGAAGCCTTGTGACGTTCGCACACTTTCTTCACATCTTTCACAGTTAAGAGGCTTTTTCCAGCCTCGGGATGCTGTCAGACACACTGTTCAGAGTGTCTTCTGGTTTTCTGTTCGCTGCTCTGAGTGCTGGAGAGAAACAGGCTGACAACAGCAGATTAATGAGCCAGAAATACTCCAGGAGAGGCTTCCTCTCATTTCTACATTATCTTTCACTGTTTTTCTCTACATTCTTTCTCTTTTTTACTCTGTCCTTTTGATCCCAGGACTTCACTGTGTCACCTTTGGCACCTTACCCTTTTTCTTAAAAAAAAATACATTTTTAATCCCTTCATTCTACAATTTTTTCCTTCTCAGCAGCGTTTCTGTGCTCATAAGACCTGATTCATGCTTTAGTCCCAGATTTGTCAGTAAGAACAAGCAACTTGTCAGGCAGGTTTGCTGTTAGAAACCTGTCTGGGAACTTGGATCAGGAGAGTCATGAGATGTAATAGCTCAGTGCATCCAAACATGGGAATGTATTGTAATAATCATAACTGTAAATGTTTGGACAAAATCTATATTTGACCAAAGGGTTTGACTTCAGACTTTGGATTTCAGATCATGAAAATAATCTTTCCCTCCTTAGTAAAATAATGGGATCTTTTAGCTAGAAACGATTAAATGACTCAGAATGGCGCCCGGGAAGTGGTTGTTGGGGGGTTCAGTATCTTGCCCAAGGATACTTCGACACATGGCCGGGCCGGGGTTTGAACCCACGCTGTCTGACATGGGAGGCTATCTCTCTTGCCACTGCGCCACAGTCACCTCATGGACACGGTTGTCATTCTAAAAGAGAGAGAACAAAGTTAGTGGCAGCAAGAACTGGAACTACAAACATGGAAGGTAGATAGAGGTGATGTGGTCAGTTTGTCCGCCAGCAGTCTGAGTAGATTTGGCATGGACAGAGGTGACGTGTCCCCACCAAAACCCAGCAATCACTGAAATGTCCGCACCAATAATTCAATCCAAGAATGCAGAAATGGCACTGCATCCCATTCCCCACCAATAATGCATGCAGCCCAGCAGACTGAGGTGCTGTGCACGGACCTTTGTCCGGGTGAAGGAAGTATGTCTGGATCGACCGGCGCGAGCCCCTTGCTCCGGAATGCATGTTGTGGTCCGTGCTCCCAGACACACCCTTCCTAAACAGAGGCCTGTGCCGAGCCGCTAACGCCTACAGCATCTGGCCAGGGTCTGGATGTGGACCGGGCTGGACTGGCCATTGGGCATTTTCCTGGTAATGGTCATTTTGGGCAAATCCGGACTGGTCACGCAGCCTGAGATTTACTTCCTCTTTCGGCACACATTCAGCATAACTAAGAGATGAGTGAGTCAGGATAACTCAAGTCAACTTAACAATGTATCAGAGAGGAAAGACTGAAACCTGGTCTTAAAAATAATCAGGGTTTCTGCCTCATGGATGGAAACTGGAAGCTGGTTCCACCAGAGAGGAACCTGAAAACTGAAAGCTCTGCTTCCCACCCTACTTTTAGAATCTCTAGGAACCACAAGTAAACCTGCAGCCTGAGAGCTAAGTGCTCTGATGGAGATGTCTGGAACAAGAAGATCTCTCATTTAAGATGATCTTTAAGAGCTTTAGAAGTTTGAAACTAAACTATGAATTCAGTTCTGGATCTCCTAGGGAATCATTGAACTGATGCTAAAACTGTAGAAATCTGATCTATGGCAGCAACCTCTGAATCTGCTGGAGGCACGAAGAAAATGATTGGAACATCCTGATAATAGAAAACTGCAGTGATCAAGTCTGGAAGTAATGAATGATGGATAGTTTTTCTGCATCACTTTGGGTCAGAATGTTTCTAATTCTAATAAAATTACACATGTGGAATAAATCAGTCCTAGTAACATGTTTTATCTGAGAGGTAAAGGACAGGTCCTGGTCCAGAATAACACCAAGGTTCCTTACATTAGAAGTGGAGGGCAGGTTAATCCACCCAGTGACTAAATAAATTGTCAAAATTTGACCAAAAAGGCACATAAAGGTGAGTCAGGAAAGGAGAGCATGCATTAACTCAAAAGATTATTTGATCTAAAAATAATTTCCTCTGTTAAAGTTTTCTTACCTGTTTAGTGTTTTTTATTCATCTTTATAGTTTTTTTATGTAGCAACACATCGATGCAGCAGCTGCTTCTTCAGACCCATTCGATCAAAGTTTTCTCCAAAACAGATCCTTTTAGCTCCCTCACCTGTTTTATGCTGTTGCATTGTGGCTGTGTGTTACTGTATGTTCATAAAATAGAGGAGGGATTAAACTGCTTTATTGGTCCTGTGGTAAACTGACTCAGGCTGTGATAGCATGGATTATCGACTTCTGACCTTTGCGAGCCATTAGAGGGCCAACGTCTGTTGCTGGCAGCTTGTTGAGATGACTGATGTCCATCCATCCATCCATTTTCTGTAGCCGCTTAATCCTCCACAGAGGGTCGCGGGGGAGCTGGTGCCTATCTCCAGCGGTCAAGGGGCGAGAGGCGGGGGACACCCTGGACGGGTCGCCAGTCCATCGCAGGGCCACACAGAGACGAACAAGACAAACAACCACACACCCACTCACACCTAAGGACAATTTACCAGCCCAATTAGCCTGACAGTCATGTCTTTGGACTGTGGGAGGAAACCGGAGTACCCGGAGGAAACCCACGCACGCACGGGGAGAACATGCAAACTCCACGCAGAGAGGCCGCAGAGCCGGGACGCGAACCCACGACCTCCTTGCTGCGAGGCAACAGTGCTAACCAACTGCGCCACCATGCAGCCATGACTGATGTGTGGATGAAATAATCTGTGTTGTTACATGTACAGCTGGAAATCTGTGCCTGGAAATGTTAACTGACTGAAAAGTCCAGCCATGTCCCTGAGGACTCTGAATGAAGGGTCAGAGTGTTAGAGGGACTTAAATGTGCAGCTTTTACAATTTTTAGTAAAAGAAAACTTTTGGTAACAGCAACCTTCTTCTTGTGAAGTTGGATAATAAAAAACATATCAGAGGAGGAGTTCACCTCCCTGGTGTCCTCTTTGATGTGTCAAACTTTATTACAGGAATCATACTTTGTGTTTCACTCATTATTACAACCTTTAATTATCCCAGCTTCACCTTTTTCAGTTGTCTTTTAATTTTTTTTTAATCTTTTTTTCTCCTTTCAACATTTTGACTTTAATCTTGAAGCTGGAAAACAAACAGAAATCCTTCTCAGGTTTGTCTCATAATACCCCGTCATCACTTCTGTTTACCAGAAACAAATACGGGTTACACAACAAAACGCTGAACACAAAGAAAAACTATTTAACAAATCAAATTTAAACCTTTTCTCATTCTTTCTCACTTGTTTGGTTTTGTCTGAACAGCTGAATTCTTTTGTTCTCCAGGTCTGTTGAAGCTGTTGTTTTGTTTTCAAGTAGAGCAGAGTTGGACCTAATACACACTACTGTTTCAGAGCATTACTGTGTGTGTGTGTGTGTGCGCGCGCATGTGTGTGTGTGATTGTGTGTGCGCACGTGATTGTGTGTGCAGCATAAAAGCTGCTCTTGGCTGCATTTTAGCCTTTTGTCTGGAGAGTATAATTTCTAGTCTCAAGTGAGAATGTGTGTATAACGCCTTCTATGTCCTCTCTCCCCTCTTTCTGTGTGTGTGTGTGTGTGTGTGTGTGTTGTGTGCGTGCGTGCGTGCGTGTGTGTGTGTGTCTTTCAGAAATCATGGACTACATCGAGCGCCTGCAGGTCTTACGGGAGATTGTGAAGAAGTTTCCTTCCGTCAACTACCAGGTCTTCAAATACATCATCACTCACCTGAACAGGTAAAGGACAAAAGCACTTGACCCACATATTGTGAGCGATGATGCTCATGCAGGCGTTTATGTTGAATAAGTTCATTATGATCCTCAGTGTGAAGTAAAGTGTGAAAACATCAAAGCTAAAGTTCGATCTAACAGCTGTTGGGTTGTTTTGAAGTGGCTTTCTATCAGTTGTTTATTGGTCTGAGGACTACTTCCTGTTTCTACAGGCTCCGCCTGCTTTGAGTGATGTCACCTGTGGGTGTGGTTCTTCTTACTGTGTAGAAACAACTGTCACACCAAAATGACCCAGAAATCCATTTAAAATTATGTGCTCCTTTTCCCTTCCTCGATCCAAACAGCAACATTTTACAGTTTTTACTTTTTTTTTAGCAAACTCTAAAATAAATGCAGACTAAAAGACCTGAGTCAGGATCCAGCAGCTCTGCTTGAACTTTATCATTCCCATTCCTGGTTCTGGAGGAGTTCTGGTCCATGTTTCTGTACAGTGTTGCATCAGAGGTTTGCAGACAGGTCTGGACTCTGACTGGACCTTCACAGATCTGAGTTTAGGATCACTGTCCTGTTTGATGACCCGGTTTGGTCCGATATTCAGCTGTCCTACACCTGGACTCAAATTAGACTCTAGAATGCTTCAGTCTACTGAGGAGTTCATTGTTAAAGGAGCACAAATCTTCAGCCCTCCTGATATGATGCATTATGGGTAAACACCTCTACTTTGGTCTCATTTATGTGAAGAACATTGTTCCAGAATTCTTTTGGTTGGTTCAGATAAAACTCTATGGACCTCAGTGGTGCCACCATCTTCTCCTGTCATCTTTCCAAACAAGCTAGACTTGTTTAGTCCTTTTCCTAATTCTTCTGTCATGAACTTTACCCTTTTAACGGAGGCCTGTAGAGTCTGACATGAAGCTCTTGTTGTTCTGTTTCATAGCATTCGTTTCGTGTCTCACTATGGGAACGCCTCAAGCGTGACCTCATCAGAAGCTCCTATTACACTCTGCCAGCCAGGATTGGCTGGAGGTAAGTCTGTCAGTGCAGACGGAGTCCAGGCCCCTCCCTTATAATATATATAGGGCCAGCTCTGCACTGATAGGTTATTCAAAAACCTCTTCTCGCTACGAGCAGAAGTTCCCTCCGTTTCTCCAGCGAGCTGTTACTTAGCACCTAGCTTAAAGAGCATATTTTAAGTTAGACACTCCCTTAAACAAATGTTTAGAGAAATATAATAGAAACTTTTTCTGAATAAAAATTTACACAAATTCAGCTTATTTAGGCTCTTGGATTCGTTTTTGTGAGAATTGTCAATTTTTTCACCAAACCGGAAGTGACGACAGAGCCGGGAGACCGTTCGTTCTCTATATAGAAAACTGATCCACTGATCACTGCTTGTGACGAGCAAAACAAACCCCCAGAGTGCCGTTATTTTATTACTTTATTGCTATAGTGAGAAGTTATTTTATTAAGATAAAAAAAAAGATAAAAACAATCAGTCCTGTAAGGCTGTACCCTGTCGGTCCAGCTGTAGACCGTGACCCACCTCCTCACTCGGGTCTGGATAAAATACCAGCGTTTAGCACCAGGTTTTGATCATCAGAGCTCCAAACATTGAGCTGCGTTTAAGAAATGAAAGAGTTTATAAAAAGTTTCACAGGATGCAGCTAAACGGTTCGAGGCTGACCGAAACAGTGTCGGGTCAGGCTGGAAACCCCGCTGGGAATCCCCTCTTGGGAGCCGCTGGGAACGGGAAGCCCCTCTGGAGAGCCTCACGGCATGGATTTACTGTACCCCGCCAGCCAGGTGAGGGTCAGACACCTGAAGGAAATGCTCTCATGAAATCGCTG
>SSNR01000077.1:1442187-1494187 GCA_006937965.1 Callopanchax toddi
GGGGGGGGTTCATTTTTGATCATTGTTCTCTCACAATCACTATTTTTATTTGTTTACATTGTGGTCCTATTTTTCATGTTTAGAAATGCAAATTAATGAATTGACTTAATGTTATGAGCAACCCCTTGTTTCTTTAAACCATGTTCTCTCACACCTGTCAATTTGATTGAAGCACAGGAGCACGTTTGCTGAGATTTGCATTCACTATCACAGGAACAACACACGCAGTCAGATAACCTCACATCTGGTCTTGGGACCACGGTTAGCTTTTGGGCGACTGCTAGTATTTTAGTCATTCTTTCTGGGCTCTCTGTCTCCTAACATCACACTCTGACACATCCTATCCTTTGGCTGCCTGAGAGTTGTTTTCTGGCTCCGCTGCATTTAGCAATATAAAGCTTATAACTTCTCCTCCTCTGCTCTGTTGCCCTACTACTTGCAGTTTGTGTGCAGCTACATTCAAGCCGTCTCAGCTAGCTGACAACAGCATCCAGTTTGTCAAGTCAGTTCTGAGCATGGACGTAAATGTCAGGGGGTGCAAGAGATGTGTCCCCTCTTCTATAAAGTTGTCCCCCCAAATCACATTAAACACAAATAATTTCCTATTGAATGCTTCCAATAGTTTGGTCTGATCGGTTTCACCAACAGGACGGCTGCTCTAACACGCTGCTCAACTCACACAGACACAGGCAGAGCTAAACGTACTCACTTAAGGTTTTAATGCATTACAACTTTGAGTAATCAAAGCACAGAGCAGACCTACTGAGCAGGACGCACAGAGAGGTACACACATAGCATGGCCTACATGCAGAGCAGGCTGCACAGAACTGGGCCTACAGAGCAGGACACACAGAACTGGGCCTACAGAGCAGAGCACACAGAACTGGGCCTACAGAGCAGAACACACAGAACTGGGCCTACAGAGCAGAACACACAGAACTGGGCCTACAGAGCAGAGCACACAGAACTGGGCCTACAGAGCAGAACACACAGAACTGGGCCTACAGAGCAGGACCTACAGAACAGGGCCTACAGAACAGGACCTACAGAACTGGGCCTACAGAGCAGAACACACAGAACTGGGCCTACAGAGCAGAACACACAGAACTGGGCCTACAGAGCAGGACCCACAGAACTGGGCCTACAGAGCAGAACACACAGAACTGGGCCTACAGAGCAGGACACACAGAACTGGGCCTACAGAGCAGGACCTACAGAACTGGGCCTACAGAGCAGGGTATATTTATAAAGCATCCATCTTTGACTGGAAGTGTGACTGGATGTGTGGGGGTATCATCACTGCACCCAAGTTAAAATATTTTGAACTAGAGAGCATCATGCAGCACAGCAAGCTCACACCACTGTTGTGCTGCTGACTGGGTTTGGACTTCCTGATCTGGGTTTTCTCTCAGACCTGATGTTTAAATGAAACCAGCTGAACTCTGATCAGTTCTGTGTCCATCTGGAGAAAGTAGCTGCTGAATCTGACCAAAGTTTTCAGGAAACGTTTGTCAGTTAAATTTATTATCAATCCATTTCTACCCCTGATATTAAAACTGAAGCCACCAGGATGCTGATGTGGGAATAACTGAATTCTAGAGTGACACTGAGATGCAGTCAGAGGCAAAGACGGCACCTTCTGTGGACTCTGTAGAGAAAAGTCTCCTCTAATGTAGTGAAAGTCGAGGTTTGTCTCCTCATACCTCTGAGAGAGGCTCTTTTCACTAATGAAATCAAAGCAGGACAGGACTTACTGACACACACCTTTCTGACTGTGTGTGTCTGACTATGAGTCCACCTCCAGAGCACTAGCTGACGTCCAGTCAGCATCACATTGACTTTAGGCAGGATTTTAACAGTTTTAGGTGAAAATATGTTGGGTTACAGGTTGATTTCTGGTTCTACATGTTGGCATTTAAGTTTGTAGGAAACCTTTTTCACCTGATTAGTTAACTGCACTCAACTACAGTACAGTCCTTGACTCCAAAGCGCTTTACAACTGTTAGGCATTCACCATTTACATCATGAAAGTCCTTCAGAGGCGGGAACTGGCCAGCACCTTTCAGGACCCTCCACAGTCTGCTTCTGCAATCTGCTTCAACAAACCCACATCTGGGTCTTCTGGACAAACAGCAGCTCTGTGAGGATCATGATCATTGATTTCTAAAGTGCATTTATTACAATACAAATTTTCAATATGGTACCAGATTTAAAAATTCATAGAAAATCACATTTTCTTCAGAAAATGACTAAAATGTTGTCAGGTGGTCTTGTCTAGATGGATTTATATTCTTGTACTTCCATGTCCCCAGATCAAATGTTTTGTCAACAAAAATGTACTTTGCTGTCCAATATTTATAAAATGCATAATTTAAAACAAACAAATGATGTTATTAATAATTTCATGTGCTAAACCTGACTGTTTTTAGGCTTCAGTAGGCCGTTGTTTCCTTTAGTTGGTGCCTGCAGATCATTTAACTAGTTACACTGGTTTATATCATGTATCATATACTAAGGAGATAATTGTTGTGCAAACTACACGTTTTACAGGTGTAAAGATCAACATCTGTCCATGCTTCACGCCTTGTTTTCTATATTACTTTAGGGAAGAGGGACAATGTGTGGAAGGCATCATGGAGATTTTCGACATGCTGCTGGCAGCCACCTCTCGCTTTCGTGAGCTGAAGCTCCAGAGGGAGGAGTACGTCTGTCTGAAGGCCATGATCCTCCTCAACTCCCGTGAGTTCTACAGACACGGACAGATTATAGCGTCAGAGCAAACCTGAGGCTCTGTTTGATCCCGAGTAACCAGTGCAGCAATGTGTGCTTTTGGCTCTTACATAACTCCGATAAGTTTGTCCCTCTGCTTTGTTGATCTTTACTGACTTAATCTGCAACATATGGGTTCAGTGCCAGTCTGTACATATCTGCATGATAAAAAGACAGTTTCAACACTAGTGGATCATTATTTATGCTGAAACGTTTTCTAACCTTGCAGAACGAGAGGTTGAACAAAATGTCTTTTGATAACTATAAAAATATTTAAATATCACATTGTGTGTTTTTAAACGGTATCTGTCTCTGAATACTGTATTGATTTAAAGCTTCGTCCTTCTGACTACAAGGGTAAAAATATCACAGATGAACTCTCCATACTGTGTTTAGGACAATACAGGTATATATTAACGAGTGGTGTCCAAAGTCCTGCAGGCCAGTTAGTGTCCTCAGAGTGACTTTGTGTGGCCCTTAATGCATTATTCATTTTTATTATCAATTTTTAATTCATTTTAATTTATTTAATGATGCATAGAACCACAGACCAGATCCTGCATGAGGCTGAGAACAAACTCTAATTTATTCTGAAGATTAAGAAACTGAAAGACAATCAACCAATCAGGTCAGGGAAAACACACACACCTACACACGTACACACCTACACACCTACACACACACACCTACACACACACACCTACACACACACACCTACACACCTACACCTACACACACCTACACACACACACACCTACACACACACACACCTACACACACACACCTACACACACACACACCTACACACGTACACACCTACACACCTACACACACACACACCTACACACGTACACACCTACACACGTACACACCTACACACGTACACACCTACACACACACACACCTACACACGTACACACCTACACACACACACACACCTACACACGTACACACCTACACACACACACACCTACACACGTACACACCTACACACCTACACACGTACACACCTACACACACACACACCTACACACGTACACACCTACACACACACACACCTACACACGTACACACCTACACACACACACACCTACACANTACGACCCACCACGAACCGTACCAAACCTGGCATGGAAACGAGACTCAAGTCTCCCCGTTAGCTCCTGTTAGCTGCTGTGTGCTAACAGCGGTTCCGGTGAATGGATCGAAGTAACGGCGCCTGTTTAGAGTCACACTGAATGTTTTTCGTCGGTATGTGGGACTCCATCACATCCAGTCCTGGACTAGATCAGGACCACCGGGGTTTTTCGTCTCCAAACAGAAGTCACCGTACCGGTAAGGAAGCCGTCCCGTTGTTGACTCAGTGTCCTGACAGACTGGCGATTGGCATTCATAAACATAATAATTTAGCATTTTTTATTAAAATGAATACACACCGACTCGATTAAAGAGCGCTCTAACCTAAAACTAACAACTCATCGCCGACAGCGAGCAGGCAGCTGGCAGACTAGAGCGGTGCCAGTCTGAGATGTTAAAGTAGTTTAGCTTTAAAAAATCTACACAATGATTAAAACAAGCATCTGTTACACAAACTCCACACAACAAAGGGCTCAAATGATCATATTTATGGGATTATTGATCGTACAGAGTGTTAAATTATCCTACAAATACTTTATTTATCTACATCTGACAACACTGTAAGCAGCGCCACCTAGCTAGGAGCTCCCTTAGCTGACGTCACAGGTCCACATATGAAAAAAAAAGCGTTTTTAGAAGCTTTGCAAAAAGGGGCACTTTGGACTAGAAAAATGGTTTAAAAAAATGTATTGTAAAACAAAATACCCTCAATAAACATTTCAAATAGTATTTTTGGACAGAGTTTTATCAGAATTAAAAAAAAAAAAGAACTTAATATATGCTCTTTAACTGTCCACAGACTTGAGCGCAAACTCTGTCGCTGGGCGCTTGGTACTGAGTTCGGTTCCAGAGAAACCTGCTCCTACCTACCGCTGCAAAGCAGGAGTCGGAGCCTCGAAGTTGTTGTAAAACTCCCCGGTAGCAATACCGTCTCCGGTGCTAACACACCCCACTTACACCGAGTAGTAATACTCCCGCTGTGCTAGCTGCTAATTCCAAGCCGCAACGCTTGCCCCATCTAGTCACAGCAACCTGCCGATAATGGAATCTGCAAAGATTGCCAGTAAAGCAGAGGTAAATTCACAGCTGCGAACATGCTCCTCTGGAAATAAAATCTCGAGCTGGGACACTCACCAACTGTGTGTGACGTGTCTCTGTCTCAGACATGCCCAAGCGGCCCTTGAGTCCACCGAGGACTGCTCGCACTGCGACCGTTTCTCCCTCAAGGTGCTTCGTCGCGGTCTGGCCCGTCAGGTTAATCTGTCCGGAGGCGACCCGCTGATGGCGTCGGCAGCAGCAGTCATCCCAGGAGCGGTGAGTCCAATGCTCACGCTGCCTGATGAAGCTCAGCCCTCAACCAGCTGGGGCGAGATGCTGGACGCTGCTGACCCACTGGATACGAGCAGACATGGTCTCATAACCACCCCACCCGAATATCCCCCGGCCGGCGAGTACGAGGACTCGGATGCAGGCTCCGAGCTCCTCCTTACTGACGAAGATGAGGAAGACTATCCCCCTCTGGCGCTCCCTAGGCGGGCTGCACATCCCACAACCTCCGGTGGTGCTCAGGCGGGTGATGGTGACTCATCTTCGGCTGCCGCGGATTTGGACCTGCAGGACGTGTGCAAACGCGCCGTGGCCAAACTTAATATCCAGTAGCCCGAAGGTCAGGCTGAGGTGGTATGTTCACGTTATGACGGGAAGAAACTACCGAAAGCTAAAAGAACGGGAAAACAGCTCATGCCGTTTTTCCCGGAACTTCTTGAGGAGCTTGGCGTCTCATGGCGCTCCAGGCCCTACAGGGACAAACATCCAGTAACGGGCAGCTCAGCGCTGGACTTGCGAAGGGATGGATGACCACGGTCTCAAGCAGATGCCCCCCGTGGAGCAAGCTGTGGTGGCGCACCTACACTCAACGGCCCCCATGTCCTCGGGCGGGCCCGCCCTCCCCTCCAGAGCGGACAGGTTCCAGTCCAGCCTGACGGAGAAGTCCTACAAAGCGGCTGCTCTGTCTGTGCGGGCCCTGAACGCAACATCGCTGCTGATGGCATATCAGGCTGAGCTGGAGGAGGAGATGACCGCTTCACCTGATGCTGGACTGTGGGAGGAAGTGTGCATCATCACTGATCACTGCCTCCACCTCCACAAGGTTGCAGTTCAGGTTCTGGGCAGATCCATGGGGTTGATGGTCCTACAAGAAAGAGCTCGATGGTTAAATTTAACCATGCTGGCCACAAAGGAGAAAGAGGATCTCCTGGATACCCCCATCACTCCACAAGGGCTTTTTGGTGCGGCTGTCACCTCGATGCAAAAGCTGTGTGAGGAAAAGAAGCGTGAGGGTGAAGCTCTCAAGCTGTGTCTGCCAAGACGAGCTCCACCCACTGCTGCAACAGCTTTCCAGCGGCAGACCTTCGCTCAGGCTGCAGCTCGCCCTCCTCCAGCCTTCAGGACCTGCTGCCTAAGCCGCAAACTGGTCCACAGGCTCAGCAGAAAGCAGCGCCAGCCAGGTCCCCATGGCAACGGAGACCTGAGGCTGCACGCTCAGAACCGCCGCCGCCACTCACCTCCACTCAGAGTGGACGGAGGAGGAAACGTCAGGCCTGGCGCTTCCCTCGGCGATGGAGGGATGAGCGAGCTGGACTTGCTCTCCCGCCCGGCACCGTTCACGAGCCCGACCGGAGAGTTCAGAAAAGTCCGGCGCACGAACGGTGGACTGTTCGAACCCACTCGGTTCTGTGTTCATGTTCCACAAGTTGTTTGCAAACGTGGCGACACAAGTTTATGCATGTTCTTTTGTCAAAAAGAAATAAACAGTGTAAAGCTGTCGCATCCAGGCATTGTGCCGAGGGCGCAGCAGAAAAAAATGTTGAAAAACAAAATAAACTCAGAGGCTCAAGGGAAGATGGACACTCGCTTTCCCAGCGAAGTGAGACCTCTTCCTTTTCAGAGTGACTCTGTGGCAGCTTGCGGCCCTCGCGCATGCGCAGCACAAAGCGAGCGCGCCTGCTGCCAGACTCCACAAGGGGGAGCCAGTACTCCACTCAACACAGAGTGGCCTGTCAGTCCCCTGTCACTGAGAATGACAGAGTGGGAAAAATGCACAGATTCAGACTGGATTCTGAAAACAATAAACCGCGGCTACAGGCTGCAGTTCGCAGTACCTCCCCCAGTGTTCAATGGCGTGATACAATCACAGGCAGGGGGAGAAGCAGCTCCTTTTCTGCAAGAAGAGATTTCTTCTTTGTTGGAGAAAAGAGTGATCAGAACGGTCCCCACCGATCACACCCAGTACGGCTTTTATTCAAGGTATTTCCTCGTGCCAAAGAAAGGCGGTCGCGGGATGAGAGCGATTTTGGACCTAAGGGCTCTGAACAAGCACCTCAGGTCATACAGATTCAGGATGCTCACACACACATCTCTGCTGCGCTTTCCTCAGCCAGGCGATTGGTTTGCATCAATCGAACTGAAGGATGCGCATTTCCACATCCCGGTCTACCCTCCACACAGGAAATACCTCCGATTTGCATTTCAGGGGAAATGTTACGAGTACCTCGTCCTTCCCTTTTGGCCTCTCTCTGAGCCCGAAAGTATTCGTGAAATGCACAGAGGCTTCGCTCAGGGGGCGGGGCATCCACGTGGCCACATACATAGACGACTGGCTGATCGCTGCGCCGTCTCGGGAAGAAGCAGGACGTCACGTGACACTGCTGTCAGAACACATACTGGCTCTGGGTTTCCAAATAAACGGGGAGAAGAGCTGTCTTCTCCCATCCCAGAAAATCTCCTTCATCGGCTTGCTGCTGGATTCAGCTCAGGCCAGAGTGAGACTGACAGAGGACAGAGTCAAAGCATTGACAGGCTGCCTGTCCCTGTTCCGCCGGGGCAGTCAAGTACCCCCTTGGCTCTTCAGAAGGCTGTTGGGGCTAATGGCCTCAGCCTTGGCGGTGACTTCACGTGAGAGGGATCCAGCGCTGGGTGGCCACCCAGGGGTTAAATACCCTCTCATCCCGCAAAGTGAGAATCTCAGCAGCCTGCATGGCTGCACTGCGTCCCTGGAAAAATGTGCACTTCCTTACTCAGGGTGTACACATGGGGTGTGGTCCAGAATGAGATCTCGTCACTCCCGGTGTAGCAGCGTCCAGCCGGCATTAGCTCGGCTGAGCTGTTTACATGTAGACGAAATCAAGCTCCAACCGCATTATCTGAGTGTTTTAGCTCGATTAGATCCAGTTCGACTTCAGCCGGGCTAACGTGTTTACATGCATTTTAAAAAACCGACTTCAGTCAATTTAAGGCAATAATTTAGTTTTCTAAAGTCCATGTAAGCGCATTGAGTGAATGCACCATCACCAAGCAGCAGTAAAACGTCCATTTTCCTGGTCTATGAACTCATCAGCACTAAGTCATGCTAACAGATCTTCCATGTGGATGTTTTTACCTCAAGAATCCTCATTTTCAAGTTAATCAGAAACATTTAAAACACGTTCTGGTTAATTTGACGTGAATCAGAAGATGTCAGAGTCCATGTCAGCAGGTCAGAGCTGCACAGAGATCATTCATCTGCATCGGCCCTCAGAACCATAACCAGTACATCTCCGTTTCAAACTGGAACTAAAAAACTGGTTTTAGAACAAAAGCATGTACTGTTGTGAGATGAGGAAGTGAAATAATGGTTTTGAGTAAATATGAACTGTTGATGTGTAAATCATCACCTGTGTGAGCTTCTGAAACACCTTGAAAACTCACCTTGAAAGTGCTTGAATTTAATATATTTTTGTAAAAATGCAGCTTTTAAAGTTTTGATTCTGGCACTCTGTAGGTTAAAGTCATCAGTTGAATAAAGTTTTTCTGTATTTGTTTGTTTGGTCTCGTTTCCAGGGTGAGCCAGCACAGTAAGACCACCCTGATGACCGCAGACAACCTGTCCATCTGCTTCTGGCCCACGCTGATGCGGCCCGATTTCGAGAACAAGGACACGCTGTCGACCACGAAGCTGAACCAGGCCGTCATCGAGACCTTCATCATGCAGAGCGATTACTTCTTCCACGGCGGGGAGGTGGCAGAGAGCTCCAGCAGCGAGGGGACGCCACCGCCGCATTGCCACAACATGGTGGAGGCGCTGCTTCCGCTGCAGCTGCCCCCGCCTCTACAGCCGCAGCAGATCCAGCACACGCTGCCCCCTGACCCCCTTATATAGCAGCCAGTGGAGCATGCTGGGACTTAGGGAGTTGGGTGTGTGCTTCCAGCTACCTGTGGCAGACCGCCGCCTCGAGATGCTCTCCGGCTGGTCGGCTGATTAAGTAAAAATAAAGTAACCTGCTTGGTGATTTTCAGAGGATTTGTCAGCTGCTACTTGTCATCTGCTTAGAGTTTTAGGGTTTAGAGGCACATGGACCATTTGTTGGATCAGTCCTAATCTGTGAGATCTGCCCATCCTGTGAGGTAAATCCCGGATTAGAAAATTGGAATTGCACGTCACCTTTTGGAACAAATTATTTTGATCTTTTACAGAAAACTGTGTCTGAAAACTGTTTGATTTGGCACATAACACTAATTGTTCTTCAGGGTCGGACAGGATTTTGAAACAAACAGATCCATATTTTACCCTCATGGAATAATAGCACAACAAGCCCCCCCGATCCCTGCTCCGAGACCAGAGAAAAGGGAAGTAACACTCTGACTGCTCCTCTAATCTGGCTGATTAGTAACTAACACATACACACTAGTTGTGGAGGTTTCTGAGTCTTCCTGCAGAGTTTGGCACAGGAAAACATTTCCTCTGACTCCAGATCAGCTCAAGGAAAGGGGACACAAAGTTTGCTGTTGAGCAGAAGGTCTGCGAGGACCTGTGTGGGTTGGAGCTGTGGTTTAAAAACTAGATGAACTACAGGAAGCCCTTAAAGGACAGGCGGCACATGCACGAGTCCACGAGGCCATTTCATGTTTTCTGTTCTACCATCATTTCTTTTTTATATACCGTATATCTTTTGTAACATCTGATTTCTACCCAGTGTGTGTGCGTGCATGTGTGTGTGTGTGTGTGTGATGGTCTTTCTGTGGTTTGTACTACAGCCAGTTGGTACCTTCCCTTTGGAGGGAAGGGGGGATTCAGAAGGGAAAATGCTGACGTACTGACTTGTAGCGCTCTGTTCCAGAGGATCTGACCTCAAATCAGCTGAACTGTCTCATCTCTGTAGAGCTTCTAACCTTTACTACGACGTCTCTGATTTTAAAGAGGCCCCCCCACCCCGACGACGGCACATGAGCGAGGAACCTGGATCTGTTGGGATCGAGGAAGCGTCTCCATGTCGCCTCGCTTCATTTGTATTTTTTTAATTTTCCCGTTTCTGTTTGTTTGTTGGAAATTTGCATGTTTTTTGCCACTTAGTGAGAAAAAAGAACTTTAAAAGGAATGAAACTGTAAAGAAGCTCTTGTTAGAATCTGCATCATTTATCTGAATATTTTTGGTTTAAGGGGAATATTTCCACATGAAAACTTTTGTCATGAAAGAAATCAACACTATCATATTTTTTGTTACATGTTGAATAGTTTTCCCTAAATAGAGGAAAGAAGTCTATATAAGTCTATATATAAATCTATAAATCTCTGAGCAGCAGATCTAGAGAACTACATGGGGTACTGGATTATAATCTGTGATCACATGATGTAAACCCATCTTTTTACTGATGGTGTGTGTGAGAGAGAGTGTGTGTGTGTGTTTGCAGTCTGATGACAGATCAGAGCTCCTCTTCGGCCCGTCCCACAGATGAAACATCTCCTCTTCATCGATCCAGTAAAACACCAACACAGTTCGCTCCTGACTGATGTTTGTCTTGGTGGGTTGATGTTCAACATTTTTCAAGCTTTTATTTTTTTTAAATCTTCAGTCTGAATGAAGAAACAGCTGGATAACAGCTGGATCGTTTGATGTTTCAACTCTAAAAATGATCGGATTATTTTATTTCTGAGAATTTCCATGAAACTTCCTGGAAAAAGTGCAATTTTGTGGTACTTTAACTTTACATTTCAAATTAGAAACACTATAATATGAATATATCACTAGTTCTAACAGGAAAGATTTTTTTTATTTTATTCTTTGAGTTTTAACAATCTTTTAATTTGCTGAACAAACAATGATTCAACAGATTCACGTGTATTTAGTTTGTTTTGATGACCTGGATTTCTTTTTTTTTTTTACAGTCTTAAGTTTAAATAGTTTTCTTAACTTTTTATTGATATAAACAAATCAGGAGTACTGTACTGATTCCAGAGTCCAAAATAAAAATTCTTTGTTTCTTTTTTACTTTTAACGCCAGAGAAACGATGGCGTATGCAATATAGAAAAAGAAAACCAATAGTTTTGGAGTGAATGAGCACAAATTTAGTCCATCGAATGTATAATAAACTCTAAGCACCACATAAAACCTCTGGTTTTTTAAATTGAAGTCAGCTGGATTGATGAAACGTCGGCCCTTCGTGCTTTTAGGGATGTTTGAAAACCTCCTAAAGGCAAAAACATCTGAAATGTATTGGATTATTATTTTATTTCTTGCTGCTGATAAATATTTTTTAACCAAATTAACATGTTTCCCCAGAATTAGAAGAAAAAGTGTTTTTAGATGGTACTGAACTGAGAAGGATCTTTAAACTGTTGATGTGCTGAACGCCAGGCTTCCATCAGAGCAGATCCATAACTAATAAACATGATGTTAAAGCTGCTGCTGCTTTTATATTCAGCTGAAATAGTTTAGGAGAAATCTTCCAAGAGGGTCTGTAAGCACAACTTACTGCAAGGGTTTTGTTTCATTTATGATTAATTTCCTCCTTTCTGCTGCCGTTCTGTTCCCTTTTACTTTTTAAAGTTACTTTTACTCAAATATTCTGTGGTTTGCCCAGAATTCACAGCTCAGTGGAGGAAAAGCTGTTTTAGATTTAGGAGTTTTAACAGTCTGAGGACACAAACGGTGGAAGTTATAACGCTAAAGGAAAGAGAGAACTGAGCTGACTGCCGTCACAAATCAGATTGGGAGGACGTGTTGAGGAGGACGGGCTGCAGGAAGGAGACCTTAAAGGTTCCCAGCAGGCGGAAAGATTTCAAACAGGTTTTCTTTTCAAGACTGAGGAGGAGGTTTGAGGGCACAGAAAAAAGTGAGTGATGATGTTCAGCTACGATGATTCTTCTATTGGGAGGGTAGGGTGGGGGGGCAGCAGCTGCTAGGTATCATAACAATAAATAAGATGAAGCTGTTTGTAGTTTCCCATCAATCAGTTGTTTTGTTGATGCAATCTGCTCTCATCCAGTCACACTAGTGTACAAACCGAGTGACTTAACTTCCACTGTGTACCATAATAAACAAAGGTTTTCTGAAATAAACAACCTCTAAAACACCTTTCTGTGGTTTTTCTGTCTTGTTTTATAAAGTATGTTTGTGTCAAGTTAAGAAATGTAACCAGACTTTTAAAATCAATGAATCAAACTTGGAGCAGCTTAAATACAGCAGAGTTACAACAGCGTAACTTATGAAAGTGCTTGTTTATTCAGAGCCCTGTAGACGTGCCAGTGGAGCTGGAGGAGTTCTGTGACATGATGGACGTGAAGTCTGGCTGCAGCGTTCTGCACAGTCTTTGAGACGCTCCACTGATGCTTTGATTAGGCAGGTGAACAGTGAGTTACAAAAATTCAAAAGCATGAACAATTTCCAGTTCAGCACGAGAGAAACTATTACTTTAAAACATGAGCGAACCAGAGATTGACTGTGACCATCAAGAGTAAAACCAGAGTCAAAGGTCACCCCAAGGTTCCTGAAAGAAGGATAAGAGGCTAAATCAAGAGTTTCTAAGTGATTCACAGAACAGACAAAAAAGAAATTCAACAAACAGAAAATACATAGGTGAACCTTGAAAAATATTGCAAAAGTTCATTTATTTCAGTAATTCAACTTATAGGGGGAATCTTATAGATGAGACAGACTCATTACACATAAAGTCAGTGTAGCCTCACCAAATAGGCTACATCCTCTGACCTTTGACCTCTGTTGACCATCACAACAATAATCCATCTTTTTCCCAATAACTTGGAATACAATCACTCTTGGATTATGTTTAACCTGAATCAAGATCCCTACAGGTGTCCAACTGTCCACTTTCAGGTGTCCATCTCCCAGATGACCTTAACTGGACACTAACTGGTCTAATAAAACACTCTCTGTAAAGAAGTCTTTTCTGTAACACCACAGACTGGTGTTCCAACTGTAATCTCTTGTTTACAGAACATTCTCTTATAGTGTTTCTGCTCAGGGTCACCTACACACTCACACCCAAAGTGTTATAATGCTTCTCTGCTATTTTCATGCATTTTCTACATTATAATGTGAGTGTTAACGGGCGGAAGTCATGTGACTTGGTAACTCCCTCACAGTCCCTTGTCCAACCAGAACGATTCACAACTCCACTAACTCAGTTCTGATTAGTACACTTAACATCTTCTGATTGGTTAAATTTAAGATAACTCGTCTCAAAACTAATACTCAGTTCCGGTACGAGTCAGTCTTGTCTTGACTTGTCTTGTCGAGTCTTCATACAGTCTCAGTCTTGGTCTGAGCTACAGCCTGAAGCAGTTGGAGCTGCTATGCTGCTATCTTAGCTGAACCCTTATCAGCTTTGAACAAGGCCTCTCAGTCTCTCCCTCACAACGGGAAGATCAGAAATGACTTCAGCTGCCTGCTGAAATGCCTCCCTTGCTGATCCGGACGTATCCACGGACTGTCCGGCGAGGTCCTCGGCGGCCACGCCTTCCAGGACCACCACTCCGAGTCTGGGGACTCCAGCCTCAGCTCGTGGAGAAACCAACGCCTGCCAGATCTAGGAGCGTCCACCTGTCAGTGAGCGAACACCACTTTCTGATCGAGAGGTTTGCTTTGATAAAGCTTAATTCTTCCAAACTAAATTAAGCCAAAACTAAATCCCATTCCAAACTCAAATTAGCCCTAAATTGACTCTTAAAGTCACAACTAGGTTAACTAAATTAACTAACTTCCCTAGTCATTAAAACATATGCTACGGTCCGTTAAAACTCACAATTAACCATCTTTAACATCCTCAACATGTTTAAGAATATTAATTGTGTTTACATCAAACTTTCAACCTGTCTTATCTGTCTGTGTTCTTAGGTTTTTCAAATTAAATGGTTGTTCAATCCTTATCTGGTCTCAGTTCACGTTATTAATAAGGTATTTCAATTCACTGTACTCTTTCAAAGAACCTAGATAATTCCTGTAAACACTGAATATAAGTGATAGTATTGGAGATATTTTCTCCATATAAAACTTCCAAAACTTATTAGTGAATTTACAGAGGGTGTAGTTAAAATAACTAAATAGTTATTTCAAAACGCTACATCAGATAATTCAAGCCTGTATTTGTTATAATTTTGATGATCATGGCTACAGCTCACGAAACCCCAAAATCAAGATCCCAAAATAATTAGAATATTACATAAAATCAATAAAATGGGTTTTAATGTTGGACCTCTGTAGAGTATAGTCATGCATACAGTATGTACTCAATACCTGGTTTGGGCCTGTTTTATATAAATTCCTGCCTCAATGCGGCGTGGCATGATGATGATGCTGCTGAGGTCTTATGGAGGACCAGGATGCTTCAATAGCTTCCTTCAGCTCTTCTCCATTGTTCACTCTCATGTCTCTCATCTTTCTCTTGGCAGTGACCATAGATTCTCTGTGGGGTTCAAGTCAGGCCAGTCTGCTGGCCAATCAGAGCTCAGTAATCCATGGTCACTGAACCAGGTTTTGGTACTTTTGGCAGTGTGGGCAGGTGTCAAGTCCTGCTGGAAAATGAAGTCCATAGAGCTGGTCTGCAGAAGGAAGCATGAAGTGCTCCAAAGTGTTCTGGTAGTAGGCTGCGTTGGACTTAATAAAGCACAGTGGACCAACAGCGATGACATGGCTCCCCAAATCATCAGACTGGAAACTTCACACTGGACCTCAAGAATCTGGGATTGTGTCCCTCTCCATTCCTCCTCCAGACTCTGGGACCTTGGTCTCCAAATGAGATGCTAAGGCGAACAACAGACCAGTTCTTTTTCTTTAGTCCAGGTCAGACGTTTCTGCTGCTGTTTGTTGTTCAGGAGCAGCTTGACAAGAGGAATAGGACATTTGAAGCCCATTTCCAGGATCCGTCTGTGTGGATCTGATCCGTCTGTGTGGATCTGATCCGTCTGTGTGGGTCTGATCTGTCTGTGTGGGTCTGTAACTCCAGCCTCAGTCCAGTCCTTCTGAAGGTCAACACCTTTCAATGGCCTTTTCCTGACAATCCTCTCCAGGCTGCGGTCATCCCTGACCCTTGTTCACCTTCTTCTTCCACATAACTTTCTATCAATGTGCATTGATACAGCACTTTGAGAACATCCAACTTCTTCTAAAGATTAAAAAGTGACCCTTGTGGAACTCCATGACTCCTAGATGATTAATTATCTGAACAAAGAATTCCCTATCTGTCAGACATGAGTGAAGCACAGCTCCAGAGATGCCCTTTATAAAAACGCACATCAAAATGCAAAAGTAGAAAATAACAATGAACATCAGCAACAAGAACATTTACTAAAATAAGTCAGGGATGTGTAATAGTAACATTAATTATGCCAAAATAAAGCTGAAGTGGTGAAGAGACACAAAACAAACCAGTGGATAATTGTGAGATGCCGTATATTATAAATGTTTTAAGAGAAAAGAATGAGTGTGTTTTAGTCGTCACAGCTTTCTGACTGATGAAATCTACAGTTAGATTTTTCACTGATCTGCAGAGAACGTTTTAAAGGGGTTCCTATCATAATTTACTTTAATGAATTTTTCCATAAATAATAAATTTACAATGACAAAAACGTCCCTCTAAAAAGTAAATTGGTCACAAGATATTGGTATTTTCAAAACAAAAAGTATGAATCTTTGTTTTATACATTTTGACAAATACAACCAAGATGTTTTAACATAAACATAAAATCAAACAAAGCAATGAAGGTGTGGATGGACCAATGGGACTCCAGCAGCAGGTGGTGAAATCAACACTGAGTGAAACCCTCCCAGAGCATTCTAGAGTTTATAAATTAGGATTTTAATCTCTGAAATAAACCTGCTTTACAGTTTGAGGTTAAACTAAAGCAAGAATCAAAGCCTGAAGGAGACTGAATGCTTCATTCATTCTCTGAACAAATGATTTGGTTTTTATGACAAAGTAAAGGAGCTGCCTGAGTCACACTCGCTCCACCGTCCAGCTTCAGGATCTGTTTCACTTCCAGAATCTGCAGCCAAATCACCAGAATACAGATCTAAGTTCAGACACTGGGATCAGGCTGAGCGGAAACACAACTCAAGAACAATTTCATTTCACAGCAGGTGTTTTCACCTGAGAGCAGGAGGCATGGGCAGCTATATTAAAAGAGATCCTGTAAGAATCTAGAAGACAGTGGTGAGACCAGTGATGCTGTATGATCTAGACCAGTGGTTCCCAAAGTCAGGGTCACGACCCCACTGTGAAACAACAAATGGGGGTCCTGGGATTATCTCCAGAACAGGAAGTGAATTTTAAATCCTTCCTAATATCATATATTTGCCCTAATTGTTACAAACAGTTGAATGAACCTGGTATAATAGTTGTAGATGTTTGTGCAGTCATTATCTCCTTGTTTGATTAGTTTATTAACAGTGTTTATATCATTTTTCCAGTGATGGTTGAGGTCACAAGTATCTGCCACTGTTATTTTGTGGGTCAGAAACCCAAAGTTTGAGAACCACTGGTCTAGAGATCGTGGCTCTGAGGAGAAGACAGGAGGCAGAACTGGAGGTAGCAGAGATGAAAATGCTGAGATTCTCTTTAGGAGACAAAGATGGACAAGATCAGGAATGAGTCCATGGACAGACGTTTAGGAGATCAGATCAGAGATGGGAAAATAAAATACATCTTCGATCTGGTCCAGGACAGACTGGTCCTTGGACCCCAAGCTGCCGGAGGAGCTGGGGAAGGTGGCTGGGGAGAGGACAGTCTGGGGCTTTCTAGTTGGGATGCTGCCCCCGCGACCCGGACCCGGATAAAGCGGAAGAAGACAAGACGAGATCAGAGATTGGTCATGTAGAGGAGGGATAGTGAATATATCAGAAAAAGGAAGCTTAGGTGGGAAATGCTAGGCAGGAGACCTAGAGGAAGACCAGAGGAGATTCATGGATGCAGTGAAAGAGGACATGAAGCTGATTGGTGGAGAGTAGAGGATGTAGAGAGAGAGAGAGAATGGTTGAATTTCATAACGCAAGACTTTAGAAGCAAATGAGATTTTTAATGGTTTTTGCGTGTTTTCAAATCTATCCGTTTTGTAGCTATCCAGGAGTTTGTTCAGTTTCAAGCTTCTGCAGCTCCTCATGAACCTGCAGCAGCTTCTCAGTCTACGTCTGACCAACCCAAAGCAGCTCAGTCAGCAGCAGCATTCTGGTCCGCATCGAGTTTTTGGACCAGGACTTGATCCAGTGGATTGGCCTTCAGTTTGTCTGATTCCTGTAGAACAGATATAGTCCTGCCTGGTTTCTTAACTGTTTAACAAACTTTTCTATTAAAGTGTAACAAATGCCTGCCTTTCACAGAAAAAACAAAAAACATCAAAATGACAACATGATTAAAAGACCCTGTGGGTCTCTGTGTGTCAGATGGATCATGTGACCTGCTGCAGCTGGAACACCTGAGATCATCTGACTTCTGCTCAGGAATGCTGTCACATGTAAGGCTGCATCTTATGATTTAACATTTGTTTCTTTTACAAGTTGATTAACTTTAATAAACTGTCTCTCTGTTTGTTATGGCCGAGGCGTACTGAGCAAAACAACCAAAAGAATAAAGATGATTAAAAAGATCATAGAAATAAATGAATAAAGATGGTTTAAAACCAATAAAGAGACATAAAAAATAGAAGTAAAAGTAATTGATATAATCTGGTCTTCAGCTGTCGATATCTGTTGATACAACAAAAAAATAAAGGAAGTTCATTCTGAAGTGGAGGATCAACAGACTGGAAAGAGCGATCAACTTTTATTAATTGTATCAGTGATCATTCCTTTTTATTCTTTAAAACATATTTTAAAACTCTGATTTATTTCATGAATTTTAAAAATATTTTACTTAACCTTATTTTATTTCATGTCATCTTGTTTGATTCCTCTTATTTTATTTTACTTTCTTTTTAATTTAGTGTACTTGACCTAATTAGTTTTTTTAAACATATTTTGCTTTATATTTTACTTTATTTTATTTTACTTTACGCTTTTAATTAGACTTTTATTTTTCATTTTAACTTTACCTTTATGTCATTTATTTGACTTTACCTTAGTTATTAATTACTTTCTCCCATTTCATTTTGTTACAGTTTTATATTTTACATTATATTTTACTTTTAATTTGACATTTTTCTTATCGTGTGTATTCTTTTTTTTAACAGAGTCTTTCATACCATGCACTGGTTTATCTGTTGGTGTTTAAACAGGTCTTAGTAAAAGGAAATAGTTACTATGGGAGAGTCCAGGATGATCATAAGACTAGATTTTAACCATGTCCAGGTCAAAACCACAAATGTGAGAAAATCTCTGAACTGATTAAAACTAAGTTCATTCTAAAGATCCAGATGGACATCATGGACTGATCCAGGAGGGAGGACGTGGACAGGTGAACACTGCCCTCTAGTGTTGAACTCTTACTAACACACTTCTCAGCGTCATTCGTCTAATTTAGTTTAGTCTGTAATATTGAATCATTCTGCAATGAGGAGCTAATTTGCTGATTAATCATTTAGAAAACAATCCAGTAAAAAGGAAACAGATGGAGCTGCTGATGAGCTGAAAGCTTCTGATGCTTCCTGTTGAACCTGGATGTGAGCTGAGAGGTGTGGAGACCTTCTGGGAACTCATGAAGGATTTCTCTAACCTTCATTTAGACATTTCCATTTTAATTCAACCCCTGACTATATTCTCTCCCAGTGAATGATGGGAACGCTCCTCTGTGGTTGTGTGTTTATCGTTCAGTACAGTAAACTCACTGAGTTGCATCCTGATGTTAAACCACCAAGACGTGTTCTGAAGGATTTAACCTCCGACTCCCTCAACCCAACAAATCAAACCTTCAGAACATTTCATCCTCAGTAATTCTGATACTTGTCAACATTAAATGATGACAAAATCTAGAATTTAAGGCAGAAAGTAAAAATAGTACAACATTGTATCAGCATTAATAATAATAATAATAATAATATATGATTTTATTTGACTTTTCATTATTTTTATTGTATTTTTTACTTTTTCACTCTTAACCTCATGTTTTATCATGTTCTTATCTTATAGAATTAGATTTTCCTTATTTGTTTTCCTATTTCATTTGACTTTACCTTATTTTATTTCATTTCTTGTCATTATTTTAATTGAATTTTCACTTTATTTTATCCCAGGTCCAAACAGCCTAAATGAGGTTCCTGTGTAGGACACCCAGCCTGAGGACCTCCTTCATAGGGTCTCTAACTAGACACCTCCTGGTTTCCTTTCTCTGGACGTTTTCTGGACTTGTCCCAGTGGGAGGAGACCCACAGAAAACCAACAGCTCTCTCCATCCTCTCAGGCCCTGGAATCCCTCAGGAGGAGCTGCATTGCTTGGGTGGAGGGGGGTCTGGGCGTTGACCTTTAACCTCACAGTGAGGCCCGTAGAGTCTGAGGTGGAGCTCAAGGGTTGTTTGTGCTCTCTCAGCGTTACCTGGTCTGACCGTAGGGTTCCCCTGGTGGGGGTTTTATCACTGTAGAATTTTGGACTCCAAAGAAGTTGGAAATGACCTTTAACCCTTATTTTAGATATGGCCCAGCAGCAGGTCATTTGATGGTTTTCCTCTCTGCAGACAGAAGGATTTACTCAGCTCTTTCATTCTGTTTAGGTTGTTTTTAGTAAATAAGGACACGGTGGACTCTGGTGAGTTTTGGTCACTTCGGGTTTGACTGAAATGTTTTTAGAACTTATAAAATAATTTTTTATGCCTTTTTTTTTCTTGACCTTCACTTATTGAGAACTGCGATAAGATTTGTGCCATAACGATCAACCCCCAAAATACCAGTCACACACACAAACAGCTAGAGCCACCTCCTCCAAACCCTCCTAACCAATGAGGTTGAAGCACTGGAAAGTCCCTCCCACTGACTCTTTCTTTCAAAAGTAATGGCAAATAACCTGTTTTTATAGAGCGCTTCTACACTCCCCAAAGCGCTGTACAACATGAACAGTCATTCACACTCTGGTGGTGATAAACTACATGTAGCCTCAGCTGTCCTGTCCTCCTGGGGCACACTGACAGAGGTGGGGGTGCCATGCACCAGCACCCTCCAAGTTCTTCAGACCACCACCAGTAGACAAGCTGGGTGAAGTGCCTTGCCCAAGGACACAACAACAATCTAACCCAGCCGAAGCTGGGATCGAACCGGCAACCTTCCTGCCACCTGCCACTCTACCAACTGAGCTACACACTGCCCCATAAGCAAAAATCTAGAGCTGAAGCAAAATCGAGGTGCAGCAGAACCAAAACATGCCCTTCAGAATAAAAGTCTAAATGATCTGAGTTACACAGAGTTAAGTGAGAAGCAAAGAGGTGTCTAGGGAATGAAAAATGAATTATTAAGAAGTAACAAGTATTTTTTTTAGAAATATAAATAATTACTTACGAATTAGTTTAGTTTGTTGTTAGAATGATCTTTTATGCTTTTGAATTTCACACTTATGCTTCAGGAATGTTCCTTTTGTTGCTGTATTTTGGTATATTTTGTGTATGACTGTATAGTTTTGGTCAATCTTTTTGGCACAAATCTTTATCATAAATCTGGGATTTGTTAGCTACTCTTATCGATCTATGTATCTAAAAAACATAAAAGTGTATGTTCTCACATAAATCAGACTGTAGTTGTTTTTAAAAAATAGTTTTTTTCTTACTCGTTGTTTCCACAGAAATGTGAAGTGTTCTGTTAACTCTGGGTGGGATCAGCAGCCACCTGTCTCCACCTTTACATACTGTGGAGAAAACCAGTTCTACCAGTGATAATGGTGGATATCCAGGAGATTAGTGACACTTTGCAGAGATTCTGGGAATCTGAAGGCCCTGATTCCTTGAAAGCACCTTGTCACCAGTAACCCAGTAAATCCAGTCCCCTGAACTGGAACAATGAAATTTAAAGAGTCTATAGTTTTCAACCTCAAGAAAAATACAAAAATGTTTCAGAAGTGCAAAATTAGAGTAAAAAAAGAGATGATTTTGTGAACAACAGAAGACTCACTGTGGCAAAGCCATCATGATGTCAAGCTTTGAGTTTAGTTGCTCCAAATTATCCCATAGTTAAGATCATTTCTAACAACTGTCCAGGTTTGGCTGTCACTCAGGAGAAGGGCTGTGAATATTCATCCTTTACTGCTGGGAGCTTTCCTGTTCTGTACCTCAGCCAGGTTTTTATTTATTTCTGTTTTGGTGAGTTGACCTGCTGTGGGTTCATTTAATAATTACTATAAATCTTCCTCCTAAAAGTTTTAATCTAAATTAAGAAGATTAAATGAAACTTTGTCTTTAAAAAAAAATCAAATACAGGTGGAAAATTTCATTGTAATGAAGCAATAATTAATGATAACGATCAATAACAATCCACCTTAAAACCCATCGTTATGGTGGTTTACTGAGTTTGGACTTGATGTCATTAATCTGGATCACATCTCAAACAGCTGCTCCTGACTTAGTGACCTATTCCTAAAAACAGCACATTTGCATTTTTAAATTAACCAGTAACAAAATCAACCAAGCCAGCTGTCCTGTCACCTGCCAACAGGGGGCATCCTTTAGCAGACATTCCCAGTCCTCCATAAACTGCAGCCCAGCTGTTATTTTGTTTTGCAGGATGAAAACAGAAAAATGGGCTTTTAATTTGAAGGACACAAGATCTCATCTGTGACCCTAACAGACCATTTTAGAGAGAATCACTAAAGGTTTTAGTTTTTGACTGTTTGCATTGAGACATTTGACCAACATGGTCATGAATGAAGCTCTCAGCTCTACGCTGATTGTTCCACTAATTAGTCTCACAACTTAAGTGTGACTGTGGCTACAGACGTCTGTCGTAGTTTACCACCACCAGTGAGAATGAGTGTGTGAATGAATAATGCAACTCTGTAAAGCGTCTTTGAGTGACCTAAAAAGCGCTATATAAAACTGATGCATTATTATTATTATTATTAACTTCTCAGTAAACCTGGATTTAGCTTAGGATTAGGACCTGTTTGTTCAGGTAGTCACACCTGGTGTGTTCTCGGCCCTCTCTGAAGCAGTAAAGTGAGAAGTGACCAGTTCGTTTCCTCTCATCTGGACACTCTACGCCTCTCTGTGTGACACAGAAAATAAAACACCAACACAAAGCTCAAGCCTCAGGATATACTTTTTATTATATTAACACCATCTTGGTCTTTTTTCAGTGCAATTCTGACCAAACAGCTGCGGAACAGAGGGTGTGTTCCAAATGTAGAGGGATCACACTCCTCAGCCTCCCTGGAAAGGTCTCCTACTGCAGGGCCTCCTCAGAATGAGCAGGAGAAATGTGGTTTATGTCCATGTACGCTGGATCAGTTCTCTGGGAACACCTTGGGGTCCCGCTGAAGGAGGTGGTGGCTGGAGAGAGGACGGTCTGAGCCTATGAGGATGCTGCACCCGTGACCCCTACCCAGATACACCTCACCAACAAAATAAAAGCATCATCACTGAATCTATGAAGCAGGCAGAAGTCTGCCTGGTACGTTAAGGCGTCCTTCAGACGTCTGTTTAAAAAAGTAACTTATTTTCCTTAAAACTTCAACTTTTTTTAAATCTACAGTTGGAAGAAAGGAATTAAAAGTCCTCAGGAGAAAAGTCTGATTTGCTTCCACTGACATTTAGTCATCACCTCTCCCCCTGTCTCATTTAAATCCCTCGGGGTTTTAAGGGAAAGCATTTATTAAAAGTGAGCAAACACTCCTCTCAGGTTACAGCCTGGTGCAGTAATAAAAACTGTGTTTACTGTATCAGTTCTGGAATTAATGAGACTAAATGGTTTGCTGACTTTATAGGAGGAAATTAAATGTTTAAGCTGCTTGGAAAGTCTTCCGTTTCCCGACTGGAGTTGTGCAGATTTTCAGTGTACTGGGAGTGGATTTCAAGTGTTTACTGAGCTTTGAAAACCAAAAGCAACAGAAAGCAAGTAGAGGATAAAAGTTTGTAAAAGTTTTACTACAGATTTAACATTTGTAGTTAGTTCTTTAGAGCAGGAAGGAGAATGAATGCATGTTTTAAAATCTTTGCATTCAATCACACCTCCAGAGGGTTCTACGTGTCCTCATGTGAGCTGCAGGCCCCGCCCTCGTGTTGCTGGGATTTTGGACATGTTCTAGGACCTTACATGACAGATTTCTTGCAGGTGACTGTAATCTGTCTCAAGAAAAGTGGGACAACTTTTCTTTTGCCGTTTAATTGGGGGGAGGGGGTGTGGCTGGTCAGTGTCGGTATGTAGACGGCTCTTATAGCTGGGGGGTTGGGATTTGGAGAAGCTATGGCCAGAAGCTGGTCCTCTGGAGTGGGACTGTGTTGTCTTCTCCTGTTTATGTGCTAATGCCCGTGGTGACTGTCGACAGCATATCGCTCCAGGTCTGTGTCCGTCTCTCTGCAGACACACCAGTGGAGTCCAGCAGCTTCAGGTTCTGGATGCTTGGCCCTAAAGAGGCTCCTGGCTTTGCATTCCTCTATGACAGGGGTGTCATTCATACGGCCCGCGGGCCAAAACCGGCCCGCTAGGGGGTTCAATCCGGCCCGCTGGATGAGTTTTGAAAATAAAAAAATTAGGGCTGGGACTTTAATGCGTTTATTATGATTAATTAATTATGAAAAAAATAACGCAATTAACGCAACTTGCATTTGAAGCAAGGCTGAGCTCTTGTCAGCATAATTTCCTGCTGTCCAGACGCTCAAATCAGACCTTTGACGCACGCAGCTCATGCCAAGGTCCTCCTTCGGAGGATCCAGCCCACCCCACTCGCTTAAAAAAAAAAACAAAAACAAAAAAAACTATGTTTCCATCTTATCGTAGTAAGTTTGGCTCGCTGTTGGCCAAACCTCAACACGTCCTCATAAAGTGTCCCAGATTTACTGCAGCTATCTGAGTTCAAAGCTCAACATCAGGCTCAAGTCAAGCAGGTTTCACCAACTAAACCAGGAACCAGACGGAGAAAAATGGTTTACTTCATTTCATGAAATGATGGTTCAGTTTGAACCTGAGATAGACAGAATATCACAGAACACCAATGCAAAAAAGTTTAATTATAAACCAAAACAACCACCATATGGTGGCGCTTATGCACAAGTTGAAGCCTTTAAGGAACTCCTCTGGAGAAGGAAATCGCTCCTTCATTCTGACCCTTTGAGCTTCCATTACACGGCGAAATGGGGTTGACTACATTGTGTTGGAATTTAATGAAAGCAAAAAGTGTGACAACCAACCGCGTTCTCCCTATAACTCATTTAACTTAACCTCAACAGATTCATCCTGATGTTCCTGCAGGAAGTGTGAGATGCAGCAGAGACGTTTGAGCTGCTGAAACCTCTACAGTTCAGTTACCAACTGTGTGATGAGAAACTGATGGCGATGTACAAGAATCATCATGAAATTCTGACACTGGCGTTGTTACAAGAGTAGAAAACTCTTTAATCCATGTTTACTGTCAGCTGTTAATATCACTCCAGGAAGCGGTTGGAGTTTCTGCTGGATGTGAAAAAAGCTTTATGATCCTGATCATTTACTGTCTGACCCAGACTGTAAAGTCAAATGTGATTTTCTTTATTTTTAGCTAATCTGAAACAGAATAGAGGTGAGATCTGCTGCTGATGAGTCGAATTCAACATCTTGTTTCTGCCTTCAGAGATGATCCATTTAGGAAAACAATCAAACGGGCCCTGTTCAGAATCATTTAGGGATCTATCTGCACAGATATAAGAATGCATCAGTCCCCTCTGACCTAACCGGAGATTCACTTTGGAGTACATGCAGCTGAATATTCAGTCTATTACATGAGTAATAGGCAATAGGAGGATGAAAGCACCGGGAATCCGTCCCGTTCTCCCCAGCTGTCATTACCAAGAGAGCAGCCGGAGCACAGAGGACCAATGGATATAATACAGACATGATTAAGAAAAAAATTAAGGGCAAAGGCTGAATCTACTTCTGTTAGCAAAAAATTTGGACCTGCAGAAATCCGAGTGTTTCCACATCAGCGCAGATGTCCAATGCGGTCATGCTCACTTAGACTCTCGCTGAAGTTCAAGGCCCTTCCTCCTGCACACACTTTCACACAAAACAACTCATTTCCCAGTCAGAGAGCGAGGACACGTTTGTCTTCTCTCTGTCTCTGCTCTGTGTGCTGCTGGAGCAAAGGCTAAAGGAACACACAGTCCTCCATCACGCCGCTCTGCATTCAGAGGAGACGAAATGGTGAGCTGGTTCCTCCTCCTATCACATACACTAAGCTCGTGCTGCAGAGTGTTATGGGCTAACATTGCAAACAAAGTGGATATCAAAAAATAATTGAAGTAGGAAGAATCAGGGATTCAGAACAAGATTTCAGTTTTTCAAAAGGACAAAATATGAGGGAGTAATCAGAGAGGAGCAGGCCAAAGAAAAGCCCATTTCTCGTCTTCTCATTTACTGCATTCTTCTCTATTTTTCTTCCATGTTTGTTCTATTGAAATACTGATGATGCAGAGAATCATGATTAAAGCATCCAAACAATCCTCAGAGCAGACAGGAAGCAGCAGCAACAGCCCAGTCAAGAAATAAACAAACTCATTATCTCAGAGTGAATCTTCTGATGGTTGCATCAAACCTCATGTTGAAGTAAATCTGAGGCCAATGTTAATACAGACCAGTGGTGACCTCCATCATGTGTGAATGTACAGACCAGTGGTGACCTCCATCATGTGTGAATGTACAGAGCTGTGAAACGGTTCAAGACAGTTCAGCTGACTGTTTGCATCATTTAGTCTTCAGCACTTACAGGCCTGGGACCTCATTCATAAAACTTGCTCATGCACAAAACGTGCACTAAAAGTTGTGTACGTCACTTTCTACACAAACTTTGGGATTTATAGAAAAAAATGAGATGGAAAAATGTGGAATCGTTCAACACTGAGGCTGACGTAGAAACGAGGAAACTGGCTGCTCAGCTGGTGAGACGGTAACAAATGATCAGACTGCAGACCCTCACACACACACACACACACACACACACACACACACACACACACACACACACACACACACACACACACACACACACACACACACACACACACACACACACGCACACACGTAGGAGGCGGGACCAGCTGAGAACATTTCTAGAAAATAGAGCGATTTATAAAGTGGAATTGTGTGAAACTGTGCGTATGCAGAGTTTTATAGGTCCAAAAGTAAATTTGAGTAAGAACATTTTTTTTTGCTGAGCTTAAGCACCTTTTAGTGAGGAGTTTGTGCAATGTTTACGAATGAGACCCACTGTGGTCTACTGGCTTTACGGTGACAACATACTGTAGCTGTGCTACAGGAGCATCATGATGCATCAGGTCTGGGTTTACCTTGGTACAGAGTCTGTGGACTCTAAACAACAGAGAACAGCCTCCACTTGTTAAATTTTAGTTAGTGCATTTGACCTCTAAAGGTCCAAACAAGCTGTACTCTTTAGTACTAAGAGTAATCTTTAACAGGATTAGTATTCCTCAAAAACCAAACAGTTACTGAGCAGAAGAATCCTCTGCAGCTGTCAGCAAATGGTCTGTTATTATTATTAATCTTTATTTAGCCAGGAAAGTCCCATTGAGTTACAGAAACTCTTTTACAAGGGAGTCCTGGGTTACCACCTATAGGGCATGTTGTGGTCTGTATTTATAGAGCTGACCTTCAGCTCTTGCTGGGGAGGTTCGCAGCCGAGTGTGAAGCGGCTGGGATGAGGATCAGCACCTCCAAATCTGAGGCCATGGTTCTTGACCGGAAAAAGGTGGATTGCCAACTCCAGGTCGGGAGAGAGGTCCTGCCTCAAGTGGAGGAGTTCAAGTATCTCGGGGTCTTGTTCACGAGTGAGGGAAGGAGGGAGCGGGAGATCGACAGGCGGATTGGGGCAGCGTCTGCAGTGATGCGGACGCTGAACCGGTCTGTTGTGGTGAAGAGGGAGCTGAGCCAGAAAGCAAGACTCTCGATTTACCGGTCGGTCTACGTCCCAATCCTCACCTATGGTCATGAGCTTTGGGTAATGACCGAAAGAACGAGATCGCGGATACAAGCGGCCGAAATGAGTTTTCTCCGCAGGGTGGCCGGGCTCAGCCTTAGGGATAGGGTGAGCTCGGACATTCGGGAGAGACTCGGAGTAGAACCGCTGCTCCTCCATGTTGAAAGGAGCCAGTTGAGGTGGTTCGGGCATCTTGTTAGGATGCCCCCTGGACGCCTCCCCAGGGAGGTGTTTCAGGCATGTCCTGCCGGCAGGAGGCCCGCAGGTCGACCCAGGACACACTGGAGAAAATATATCTCTGGTTTGGCCCTGGAGCGCCTTGGGATCCTGCTGGAGGAGCTGGTAGAAGTGGCTGGGGAAAAGACCGTCTGGAACTCCCTAATTGGGATGCTGCCCCCGCGACCCGGACCCGGATAAGCGGAAGAAGACGAGACGAGAGACATCATTACTGAACTAATAACTGTAACACATCCACTGCGTGTAGGCAGAAATGTGTTTTTTCAGACAAATTTCATGAAACAAGAATATGAGTAGAATTTCCTTCAAGAAACATCACTGCACCAGTCAGAGCCAAACTGGAGGTCGAGTCAAGACTCCAGGTGAAAAGAGGTTAAATGTGGTGAGAAAAGTTAGGATGCTCTATCCAGAAAATAAGTAGTTAAGTGAACCGACAGCAGTGTGTTTGGTCTTCAATCAGCCTAAAAGAGCACATGTCACCCCTCTGTTCATTGAGCTCCACTGGCGACCTTTAGCTGCTGCATCAAATTCAAGTAGCTAACACTAGCATACAGGGTCCTGAAAGGAATGGCTCCTATCTACTTGAATCCTCTAGCTAAGGCTGACGTCACGGCTCGGTCACTCCGGTCATCAAAGGACTGTCAGCTAGCAGTGCTACACCACGCTAGGACAGTCCAGACTCTTCTCATGTGTCGTTCCACGATGGTGGAATGACCTACCAAGCTATCAGAGCAGGGGCGTCCCTGTCCATCTTCAAGAACCTCCTGAAGACCCAGCTCTTCAGAGAACACCTTCTAGACTAGCTCCTACCTTCCCTACTCCTCTGTACTCCCTTCATGCACTTCACTCTATCCTGTGTTCTTTTCCCTCACCTTAGAGACTAGTGTTAGACCATCTAATTATGTTTAAGGTTAATGTCAGGGTTAGTTGTTTGTTAGCCTCAAAGTAAGTGGTTACAATATCATTTGTAAGTCGCTTTGAATAAAAGTGTCTACTAAATACATAAACATAATATAATGTGAAGTTATAATACTGTAAAAAATAATGTCAGGTAATAATGTTTACCATTTTATTCAAACATCCCTTAATAACATTGTTAAGTTTTATTTATCTGTTAAGTTCGGTTAAGGTTTTAATGAGATAAAGTGTCTGATGGACCAGTTAAAGGGTTAAAATCCTCTCTTCCCTTTCTAATGAACTCTGTTAGAAAAGTTTTCAACTAAACAACAACAAAGTCCCTAATACCATAAATCTAGATTCATTTCATTACTAAACATTCACTGCCTCCCTGTGCAGCGCCAGATAAGATGATGTTTTAACATCCACTCAGCAGCATTACAGTCATGTTTCACATTTAGACTTTAATAGTAGTGAGGCAGTGGCTTGTTATTCTGAAGCAGAGTTTCTCAGGTGGGCAGACAGCTTCAGCCTCTGGTCAAAGAGAGTTTGATTTTTCTGGTCCTCCCTGTTTGATGACCTCAGAAGTTACTAGAAAAATGTCAAGTTTTACAATTTAACCATTTGGTCTGACTTTAGCTATAAAATATGAAACTTCTGAGCTCAGATGGATCGTTTAAAGTCAGGGCCAAAAGAAAACCGGTCACACCTCGATGAGTGGAAACACACAGATTCACATCAGTACAGGAACACACACACACACACACACACACACACACACACACACACACACACACACACACACACACACACACACACACACGCACACACACACACACCGCACGCACGCACGCACACACACACACACACACTTATTCCATTCTTATCACTTTGTTTGAAGCAAAACTTGCATCAAATGAAACCACAACACTTGCTATTTGTATTCAGACAGGATAGATGTTAGCGGTGAAATCCTGAAAACACAGAGGGCAGAACTGATATTATATTTCAAAGTTGGCTTTGAGTGTTTGACATTTTTTACAGAACAAATGACCTGAAATGCAGAAAAGTTCTCTGACTCCTAAAGTGAGTGTCTGAAAACTCAGAAGCTATAAACTCACACCTGGTTATAAATCCATCTACATTCACTGACTCCAGGAAGCTGGAGGGGTTTATGTCTCGGTATCATCATCATTGTCTTCTCCTGCTGATCCAGGCCTGGTTTGAGGGGCAGCAGCTCCAGGAGGTAAGCCTCCACTCACCAGTGACCTCCTCCAGCTCCTCACAGGATCCCAAGCTGTTCCCAGGCCAGCTTAGAGATAGAAGCCCTCCTTCTGAAACTCCTCCCCAGGAGGCGTCCAGGAGGCGTCCTGACCACATGAACCTCGTCAGCTGGCTCCTCTAGCAGCAGCTGTCCTATCAGTCCCTCCTGGATGACTGAGCTCCTCACCTTATTCCTAAGGCTGAGCCCTTCATAAACCACATGAAGGTCCTTTAATTCATCCTCTCCTCCAGTGATGAGGTGTCAGGCTTTGGTACATCTACCAAAATAAAAGCTTCTTGCTCAAAGGTTCTCTGTACTCTGTGTTGTTTCCCATTTTGCTGTCTCTACATGTAATTATTGACCCACATGGAGAAGAAACCACTGCAATTACCTTTCACCATCACTGGCTCTGATTGAGATCTTGGTGTACTTAAAAGCAAAACAAATCTTTGGGTTTTACTCGCTCTGCTCTTTCAGGTAATTCCAGCCTGTAGATAAACCCACGTCACAGGACGAGTACGTGCTGGTGCTCGCTGTGGTTGACTGGTAACCTGTGCACATATTTAACTGACAGGTTAAAGATGTTACAGTGAATCTGGGTCAAACCAAGCATGAGAGTTGGAACACAGTTTATAGGATTCACCCTCAGAAGACTAGAGACTTGTCATAAGATTATACAAGTCCTAGGATAACAGTTTGGTATAATAATAATAATAATAATAATAATAATAATAATAATAATAATAATAATAATAATAGTTTTAAAGCTTTATACAGATGTGACACATTTACAATAATAGTGATTGGATTGGATGAGGATCTACAGATGGAGAGGGACAATTATATTTTTGTGTTGCTGCTATATATTGTTGTAGCGTTTTATAAACTCTTTTATAGTTTATTTAGCACACACTTCTGAGATATCACTGCTCCATTTTGTAGGTTTTAGACTGACTAATTCTAGTTCAGATACCGTCACTTTCCAGTGTCCCAGGAACTCTAGGTTATGCAGATGCTACAGGGAGTAGATTATGTATTTTAATATTGACGAAGGGAAGTCTGAGTCGGAATAAGACTTTACAAGTTTTATTGTAAAAAAAGAAGGACGACAGTACAACAGATAAGCGGAGGTAGCAGTGTTTTAGCTTTTGTCAACACGATGGTATAGTGTTCTGAGTTGATCTTCAAAAGAAGTTTTAACGATCTTAGTCTGTGATATTATAGACTAGGGGCATTTTATCTGAATTTAGATTAAGGATGGAATGGAGGAGTTACTTGATGGATCAGTTCCTGGTTTGAGTGAGCTAAAGTTGTTAGCTTTATCAATGTAGCCTGTCAGCTTTACCAGATTGTGGTTGACTCACTATACGCCGCTCCGGGATCGACGCAGATGGAGTCAGATGGGACGACGTGGAGGTGGAGATATCGCCCTCGGTCCGGGTCGGACGCCTGTGGAGGTACGGGGACTGCCGTAGGCCACGGACGCCGTCCGATGGATGTGGTCGTCAGTGGAGCCATGTCTGCATTAGCTGGGGGTTAGCAGGGTGAGCTAACAGAGCAGTGTCATCTTTTCCCATGTCGGAGAGAGAGGCGGACGGGTGTTGTCGGACCTCAGGGGAAAAGATCAGTCATCGGCTCAACGGGGCTGATGGTACCCGACCCGTACAGGAGAGAGCCGGCAGCTTAGGAAATAGCTTAGCTGTGTAGAGATTGACAGCCAGCGTGTCGTCTGATCAGTGTCTAGACCAGAACTGAGAGCTTCTGGGATCGGAAGAAGCTATGGACCGTTTAGTGGAACGTGGCCCAATCAGGGAGTTTTAACAAGGTCACATGACTCAGATTCTTAAAACTACAGTTCATCTTAATAAGGACTGAACATGAATTTAACCTTTTAGCAAAGTATGTACATGAAATAATACTGAAGCTGGATCAAACATTCATAATACTGTGGAACATTTCTGAACAGTTTAATTAAAGTGTCATTTTAGGAAGAGACACTAAAAGTCTTTAAGTTTAGTATTATAACTAAAGAGTCCTGTGGAGTCTTCCGGCACGACCGAACCCTTGGAAGAATGTTGATTCAGGTTAAAACATAATAACGAGTCATTATTATCCAAGTTATTGGGAAAAAGATGGATTATTGTTTGTGATGGTCACAGGGGTCAGAGGTCAACGATTATAGCGTATTTGATAATGCTACATTGTTATATGATTACATTAAAATAAAACAGACGATTATATTGGTGCTATTAGATAGTTTTATTCTATAATCTATCATTTGTTGTTTTGGGTTTTAAGGGAGTTGAGGACTTTCTCAGTTATGAAATAAAAAATACCCCCCCCCCCTTTAATGTGCCTGTAGAGGTCTCACCACACAGAGATGCAGACTTAATGTTTTATAGGATGATGAGTTCACAGAATTCATCACAGCAAACAGCCTGAACACAACACTTCATTTATTATGAACATCTGACATATTTTGTTATGTTTTCTGATGTTTTATGAACCCAGAACATTCAGCTAGTTTTATGTGTTGTTTGTAGTGTTGCCTCCTTCAGAATAATAGAAATAAATAAACCTGCTAAGGCCAATGATTCTATTCTGCTGTGCAATAAAAAGCAAAACCATCACACATCTCTCTGAAATCAGCATCTTTGTGATCCAGGGGGAGATGGACGGCCAGAAGACACAAAGCTCAGCTCCTTCAACCAGGAGAGGAACGAAGTCCCTCAGCACAAGAGTCAGGCTGCAGGAGGCCACCGTGTTTTAAGATGAATAGGAGCTTGTTTGATCTGAGATCTGAAAACACATATCACTTCAAACTATATGTTTATGCAAATACATACTCTAAATGTTAATAATAACATTTAGAATCTGGCATGTGGTCTGGACTTCAGAGACATGCTGATGGGAGGAAACCCCGGGACACGCTGGAGGGATTATATCTGCAGGCTGGAACTCCATGACTCCTACTGGGGGAGCTGGTGGAGGTGACTGGTGGAGAGAGGGCGGTCTGGGCTGCTCTGCTAGACTGCTGCTTCATGACCAGGACCTGGACAAGCAGAGTAAGGGACTGCACCAAGGATCAGCCTCGATGGAGGAGGGGAACAAACTATTTTACTTCTAGAACAGCCAGAGGAAGAGAACCTCACTGAGCTCCTGAAGCCGACTGTATTTATTTATTTATTTATTCTGGTTTATTATTTAATGAATCAATTACTATTATTTATTATTTATATTAAGTGAAGGTTCTGAGTGTTTTTGATGCTGTTTTTAAGGATAGACCTGCAGCAGAACTCTAACAACTTCCTTCAACCCTTCACAATAAGAGTCAATGATTGTTTTTGTTTGTTTGAGTTTGACCACAGAGAACAATATTAGTAAACTGTTTCCTTGGATACAACAATAACACAAACAGAACAAATAGACTCAGGAACACAGGGGTTTGATTTGTAAAATAATCATTTTTCTTGACATTTCAACATTATTTTTGGAATAATTGACTTTTGTCTTGACATTATGAGTTTAATCTGCACATGTTCTCAGTTGTCTGTAGTAGGAAGGTTGTCAGTGGAAAAAACAAAATGTCAATTTGACTCAAACCTCAGTAAAGCTGGAGTAAAGCTGCAGCTGATAGATTTCTCTGTTTTAACCAGAACTCGTGACTTAAAATGAAAGACGAGGCGCTGACGTCTCAACGTGAAACCTTTACATTCCTGACATTCCTACTGGAGCTCTTCCATTCATGCTCCTCTCCTTTATTTACTGGAAATCTCAAAGTCATGTGACTTCTTGCTCTCTGTTTTGCTTCATTTCTCCTCTTCATCCTGGAGAGGCTCCTGCATTAATTTGAAAACATCTCTGTTATGGTCACTCCTCATAATAAATATTTATAAAAGTCTAGAATATGAACAGAAGTCATAGATTATTAACCTCCAGTGGGACACAAGCGCCCTCTGCTGGTAGCCAAAGGTCATTTCTTAAGTATAAAATATAGCATGTAAAGTAGCTTAATTAAAAAAATGAAACCCATAAAAAATCTAAAAAAATATATTTTTAAAAACTCAAAATTAATCCAACAAGCAGCAGAATAAAAAAAACTTTTTATATTCATAGAAGTTGTGACGTTACAAACACTTTTTGCACTATACTTTTCCAGTTCTAGTCTAAGCTGTCAGCTTTGTCCTCTGAGGCCCGTTCTCTCTGCTCCACCTGTAATCATTAACCGGAGCTGCTCCGGTCAGAGGAGGTGAGTCTGGACCCACATCAGGATTCTGCTGAGCTCAGACCAGAACAAGAACACCTCCCTGGTTCCTTTGACGCGTGAGCGCATCCTGCACGCATCTAAATTCGATACATGCGCCTCCTGAGCGCCTCCTATAGGCGCCTCCTTCCGAGCGCCGGGCAGCGCTCCTGGAAGGCGGGGCCACTGACGTGACGTCTCCAGTCGGCCAAACCTTCAGCCTCGAAGGGACGAGCGGAAACATTAGCGGCACACCGGGACAAGTGGAGTTGTTGGAGGATTACCGGAGGAGGAAAGCCGCTGTCTCTGATGTGAGTTTCACTTTAGTTTCACTCCTGCTGCCGCTCCTGCTCAGCTGCTAAATAAAAACCAACTAAACTCTGAGCAACAGGTTGGTGACACGACATCTCAAGGCTCTTTAGTTATTTATGACCTTGTTGTTGTTGTTGTTATTTTCTTTTTTCTGGGAGTGGTCAGAGGAAGACCAGGCTCGGATCCGTGTCCCTGCAGCTCTGCAGCCTCTGGCAGCACCTGGATGTCTGAAGTTCACCTGGTGAGTTTTGTCTTAAATTCCCTTCATTAGAGGCAGCAGGTTCATTATCTCCTTCACACATTAAAGCTTCTGGTTGGATCCATTTGTGATGACTGAGCTCAGATCAGCTAAGGGGGACGATAAAGCTGGATCTTATCTACAGCTTCCTGTTAGTGGAAAAAACAAGTAACAAAACAAAAACTAAGAATTATAGAAATATCAACCCTAGATGAGCTCAACTAGAATAAATAAACCTGATGTGGCCTTTAGGTCTGAGTGCTGACCTCCTCCTTTACATGAACACAGTCTGCAGATGAGATTAGTTCACCTTGAAATCAACCAGGACAGGATTTTATTGGTTGGAAAAAGGTTTAAATCTAAATAATCTAAGAGATAAAACCCAAAGTCTGTGCTCAGTTTGACAGAAAAGTAAATGTTTTATGATCTGAACGGAAGAAATTCAACAACACATCCTGTGTGTGCAAAGGTGAGTTTATTATAGGAAGATTTGATTACAGAATAAAATCCAAGAGCTCAGGTTACTTTTCTTTTTTAATAACGAGGTTGTGATTATCACTATAAACATGTATGAACTATAACTGATGATTTTTTACATTTAATTAAAATATTTAATGTATCTATATATACAAAAACTTAAAAAATAATAAACAAACAAAAATGAAAAAGTCTCTAAAACAGCAAAAATCCTAGAATATTCTCTTTGTTTAACTGGAAACACAATATAATAATAATAATAATAATAATAATAATAATAATAATAATAATATAATACTAATAATAATAATGAAATAATACTACTAATAATAATATAATAATAATAATATAATAATAGTATAATAATAATAATACATTTCTCTTACTTTTGAAATTTGTAGCAAAAATTAAATGAAATTTAATAACATTTACTAATAGATATTTTTTAAAATTTGATTGCAGCTTTAATTTAGATCAATTGTAGTTTCATAATTGTAACAAATAAAATAAAAAAAACGTCTTTATGTTTGTCTCCTGCCTCAGTGGGAGGTTTCAGACTGAGCTGGACGTCAGCTGGTTTTAGAGGGGGGGGGGGGGGGGGGGGGGGGGGGGCACTAATTAGACAGTATCTGGTACTTTTTATTGATTAGTTATTGGACCTTCCTGATTACCAGCCAGACAAGAGAAGCTCAGCTGACTGCAGACCACCTTTTAGTTCTTCTAGGTAAGAATATCCTTACATTTAAAGGTTACGACTCAGCGGTTCTTTGACCTGATAAACTTGATATTTGAGAGCTGCTCACTGGTCAAACTGACACATGTCCCTCATCCATTCCTGGTTCAGTTCAACCTTATTTAAGAATGGGGACGATGCACAGCTCAAACCAGATTATTATTAATAATATTAACAATTACTACTACTATATCTAATGTGGGCTAAATCTTATCTGCAGTCTGTTAGCAGGTCTAGGTTAGAAAAGAGAAAAAAACTTAAGAATTAGAATAAAAGTTAATAATCAACAAAATAAGTAAACACACAGGTACATGTGCACACACACTAACAATCAGTGACTGCAGCACTCGGCTGTTTTTAGCTGAGTTTGGATTCTATTTAGAGGAAATGAAGAAGCGGCAGCTCTTCTTCACATTATCAGTGTGCAGATTTTACCTTCATGCATCTTATTTGGGAAAAAGTTCCTGTGTCCCTAAGCCTTTATAGGACAGGTGGACATGGTCAGTCACCTGCTTTAAATTTAGAATGAAGTGAAATAAATCAGAGAATTTTACTAAAACATTTTCAAAAGTAAAGAAATATTATGTGTTTTATTTTGTTTACAAAAGGCACAAACTTTTAAAAGTAAAGAAGATCAATTTAATACATAAATAAATGAATAAACAAATAAATACATCATACAATGTAAATAAAGCTGAAGTTTGAAGTTAAAAAGAACAAACAACAAAAACAACTAAATAAAGTGAAATGATTTAAAAATATAAACATCAGATGTTTAAAGTTAAAAATTCATCAAACATCTTGAAAATAAAGTGACATAGATCTCAAATATTAATAAATAAAATAAACACAACACATTTAAGTCATTTTAAGGAGAGTTTAGTGTTTTCCTAAAAGGTTTCTGAGCCTCTCAGTCTGAGTTCTGCAGCGTTCTCCATCTCTGATGGATTTATCCACCGTTTGTCTTTTAATTAAAAAAAAAAAACCCATAAAAAACTATTTCTCAGGAGATTTCATTCATTCTGTCCTTTAGACTTTTATTACAGGTTGTTTTATGGGTTCAGACTCCAGTCTTTGACGCCTGAGTAATTTATTCCATCCCAGAATTTTAGGCACTCTAATTGGAAATCACTGTGGATGTAAGCTTTGCCTCCCCCACCTTACCCCCCTGCCTTACCCCACACTCCACAGCCTTGAGACTGTTCATGGTGTAATTATAATCTGGCTGTGGCTGTAAATACCAGATTCCTTTTGTACTTGTGAATAACTGAGGTGTGGGGGAGTCTAAAGTATGCGTGCATGTGTAGGAGAGGACGGAGGGAAGTCCAGCCGCCACCAGAAATAAAAATTCAGACTTCGAGCAGTTTGAGCACATCCCCTTCCGCTCCTCGCTCGGCGGTTCTCATCGACAAGAATTCCACCGGTCGACACCGAAAACTTCTCAAGGCCACGATACTCCAACACACACGCACGCACGCACGCACAGACACACGCACAGACACACACACACACACACACACACACACACACACACACACACACACACACACACACACACACACACACAGACACACACACACACACACACACACAGAAAGCGTGTCCATCACCTGAGATATCATAAAACAGACTGTGACTAAAACACAGCAGTAGTCGGTCTAAAAAGAGCTCTACGTATTTGTTTTGTTCAGAACCTTCCCTGGTTGTTTCCAGGCAGGTGAGGCAGCAGAGAGAGCAGGAAGTCAGGCCTCAGCTGCAGCAGGTCACGGTTACTGTGGCGACATGATCACAAGTCTAATCTGATTCCAGTCACTCTCTAGAGTCTCACGTAGCTGTTGATTGAACACTAAGTTGATCAGATAGAGATTTGCCTTGAAGCTTGTTACAAGGATGCTGATGCTGAATATTTAGAAGCATTTGTTTGAGCTTCAGCTCCTCTGTTTAATGAAGCAGAAGTCTCTAAAAGCAGAATGTTTGAACCAGAACTCGTTGTCTCCCAGCTGACCTGGGAACGCCTCAGAGTCCCGCTGGATGGGCTGGAGGGAGGAGGCAGCCGGGGAGAGGCTGGTCTAGAATCTCTGCTATTTTATTGTGAAGTCGTTTCTGTGTAAAAGTTGTTAATTACATCCATCAGATCTGTTGAGACTAGTCAGGCCCAAACTCTGTCTCAAAACAGCTCCGTTCTAAATTTCTCAGGAATAAATGCAAACTTCATTTAAAAAATAATTTAAACAGCTGTCAATTTACCATCCGCTCTACGGTCATGTTCTTTAGGCAGTGACCCAAAGAACCAGATCAGGAACACAAGCGGCCAAAATGAGTTTCCTCCTCAGTGTGGTCGGCTCAGAGAGAGGGGGAGGAGCTCGGACATCCGGGAAGTCAGTAAAGGAGGTTTATTTATATTCAAGATATAAATCACAAGGTGCTTAAAGATCTAAAGAAGTGAATAAAAAATATGGAGAACCACTGCTCCTTCATGTAGAGAGGAGCCAGCTGAGGTGGGTCATCTAGTCAGGACTCCTCCTGGATGCCTCGCTGTGGAGGCGATGCAGGTGTAAGTACCCGATCAGCTCAGGGTCCTTCTCCTGCCGATGACTTCACACTACGGCAAAGCCACTTGGACAAAATACGCTGTAAACCCCTATCGATACTGTTCTTTCACACATGTTTTGGAAAGAGTTTAGCAGGTTTGTTATTAAATACATGCAGTGGAGTCTCTAGCATCACATATTAGGTGGGGCGTACCTCATATATACTGTATATATGTATATATAAAATTTATGATGCATACTGACTTTGATCAATATTAATTTATCATATAAAATACTGTAGCACAAACTTTCACATTAGAAATGCTATTTAATCTAAATCTAATTTAAGAAAACAACTATTTTATACATGAAATTGCAAATAAAGGTTCACTCACCAGCGTTGTTCATTTCTTTAAAAGAAAAGATGCAAATCATTTAAAAAATCTACTTCGAATTGTGTTTTTGTCCTGGTAGCTAACTAGCTAAACAACACTAGACTGAGAAGCTCTGCTTTCCCACACAACATGAAGGTAACGTCACGTGTGATATTCCAGTGTTTTAATTGGATGGTCTGGGTTTGGGGCCCAGCGCTCCGTGCCCAGTGTCTGTCTATTGAGAGCGTGTTGTTGCGCATGCACACAGTGATTTTCAGATGCTCGTCTTTTAGACAGGCTGTGAGGGGCTGGCCCTTCGCCAGGATTTCAAGAGGATTTAACCTCCTGAGCCTGTCAGTATCAAAGCAAAGACTTAGATATGATTATGCAAATATTTATAACAGAATATCTTGGTAACAGAATGGGTTTTTATGCAGTATTAGTCTAAAAACGAACTATTCTATCCCACTGATGCTCACAGCGCCATCTGGCGGCTGGTGGGGCCGTGACCCACCGGCCCTACATGACGCAACGCCACTGATACATGATTCTTACCGCCTAAATGTTTTCTTTATATCTGTAGTTTGTTAATAAAAACACGATGTTCTTTTTTTTTAAACTACATCAAATCAACATCAGATTGTGCCAAATAAGCCCAACAGTTCTCATATGTGAATGTTTTAAATGTATTTATATATTTAGCAGGCCTGGCTGTTTGTATAAATATAGGATTCTTCTGTATTTCGTTAGTTCTGATGTAAATAAATCTAAAGATTAATTCAAACAAAGTTGAAGTTCTTACTCCAGTGAAGAAGGACTACAAACGCGAATTTGTCCGGACCAATCAAAAGCTTCAGCGTTAACGTGCATTCGTAACATTTACGAACGTGGTGACGTCACTTACGTTAGTTATACGTTCAGCCAATCAGCGTGCATTACGTAATCAGCAGGCGCAGGCCCCGAGCCGATCTGGCAGGCTGAGTAGACGTGGTACCTACACCGGCAAGAGCCCCTTGGGTCGACCCAGGACACGCTGGAGGTATCTCACACTAGAATGTCTTTGGGGTCTCACTGGAGGAGATGGTGGAGTGGACTAGGGACAGGGCAGTCTGTTAACTACTGGGGATGCTGCCCCTGATGACCTGGACCTGGTGTGACCTGACCCCTGGAACACTGAAAGGCTACACTGACCTGCTGATGATGATATTTACTCTTGTAAATAACCATGAACTGTTGAGTGGCTTTCAGTGTGTTGTACCTACTTTGTTCTAAATGAATCACCAGTTCACGGATCACTGAGGCACACGTTCCTCTACTTGTGCTTCGTTTGACTGTTGAGGGAAGTGTCTGTAAGATAAAGTTGCTGATGGAAGCTCCTCTGACCCAGCTGTTGATGGTTTTAACTGAATGACTGCATTGATTCGATCATTTCTCACACGATCATTCTCTTCATGGTTGAGAGTGAAAACCTCAGAGGAACTGGAGTCTAATCACAGCAGCGTCTCTATATTAGCTTTGTTTCCCTCTTTTTGCACAGTGGAATTTAATTTGCAGTGTTCATTTTTATTTTTGCAGATACAACCTTTGTTCAATAATAAATTCTAAATTTTCCTGACATTTACTTTGCCTTCCACTGCGCCCTTGTTTAGTTCAGTTTACCCCACAGAGTCTGGGTAGATATATCTGATGCTATTAATGATTTTAACAAATCGACGTGATTTCAAATATATTTTAGAATACTTTTTTTAATAGAAGATGTTGATTTATAGATTTTACTCTAATGGGTTTGACGGTGATTTACTGATGCAAAAACTTCAACAACTAAAGTTAACTGACTGAATCTAAGGATTTTAATACTTTTATATCACTGCTCAAAATGCTCAAAAAAAAAAAAACAACTTTCAAAAACGTGGAAGAGATTTTTGAGTAGGTTTTTATAATAGAGGGGGGAGACCTGTCTGGCAGGTAGATGAAGCAGCAACAGTGACAGATGACAGGTAAAATGACTCCATATCTTGACACTGTAATCAGACCGTCCATTCTTCAGAAGTCTCTCGGCGTTGGACTCTTCTGTGAGCTTGAAGCAGCTTCATCCTCTTCTTTCTTTCTCCTCTTCAATGCAGTCCTGCTCTTCTCCTCCAGCAGCTCCTTGTTGGCTTTGTGAGTCTGACAAAATGCACTGGGGTTTTTGTGCTGTGGTATGTGCTGCTGGCTGAAAACCTTATTCTGAAGGAAGAAAGGTCTGTGCGCCTTTTATACATAAAAACCAAACACGGTTTTATTGTACTGGTTTCTAGAACAGGCTAGCTGAAGAGAGAAGCTCGTCAGTCATTTTAAAGGTTTATTGTTGGGGACATTTGCTGTGTTCTAGTTTATTAACAGTCTGGGCTCTATGCATTTAGAAGGCTTTGTCACCACAGATATTTATGTGTGCAAGAATAGATCTAACCCTGAACTGCTGTCTTCTAAAGGTGGGCCAATCTGAGTTACATTTAGTCAGAAACACAAACATCCCATTACTACTGGGGGAAAAGACCTTGAACAGTGACATGATTTACACTATACCTAAAAAATAAGTATAAAACTACAGCCTGAAGGCTTTTAAATACAGCCATGTTGAGTAGAAATTTCTCTTTCACAGGAAACATTTTAAAGACAACGCAAACACTTTCAGGTACTGTGTTTCTAGTAGTTCTTCTAGTTTTTGTTACTTTTAAGTTCACTGTTCCCTTTGTGGTTTGACTGGTTGAAAAGCATTATCACCTAACTCTGTGTTTCACCTAACTTCACTCACCAATTTGACACTGGTCAATAGAGCTCATTTACATCAGATTCTGCCTCAATTCTGATTAAAAATCAGCAGAAATCCTGAAACATTTGGACTCCAGTTAAACTCAGAGGCATAGAAATGGATGGATTTTTGTCCAACATTTGTCACAAATTGAATCTCATAACTAAAATATTCTATAAAATGTCACCCTCACCCGTGAGCCTCCTGCCTCTCCTGCTTCTCTTCCTCCTGTACCTCTTTCTGTCACCTGACAAAAATATATTGATGCATGACCTATAAACAGTGGGACACAACAATCATAGATGTTGATAGAAAGGTATTAGTCTGAGGAAAACACTCAGATTCATAATTATTATGTGTAACTTACTCATCCACATATGGATGTATTAAATCATGTTTGTAATCTGAGGTTTTGTTTCATTTTTCACACAGACCTTCATTGTTGGTGTTTTTAAAAACAGCTCTTGCCTTTCAACACAAATAATAAATGAAAAAAAACCCAGAGATATTGAAAAGTAGATTTTTTTAAATTAAGCGGTTTTAAAATCTGTTATTGAAGCTTTACAGTTTAATAGTAATAATACGTTTTATGTGCCAATGCTTTTAATAACACTTAAAGAGTAATATAAACTGTAATACACAATTTATTGAAAATAACTAATAAAATAATAGAAGAAAACCACCACTACTACTACAATAATAAATGAAAGGTGACTGAGTAGTCAGCTGTGTTGGAGGTCAGTTTGAAAAGGTTTTAGTTTGTTTCTGAAAGAGTTTGATTTTCTGATGGAGGAGGGGGAGGAGCTCCAGGTGGATGAGCATTGTGTTCCTTTGACTAATTCATGCACACACACATGCACAGACACACGTGCACGCACTCACAGATCTAAATGTTAATGTAATGGAGCCTCTGATATTAGATCACATTGATGTGACTCAGGCAGAACAAACAACCAACACGTTAACATCTTACCAGCCGATGGACACGGACTGGTGGTTACTAGCTAAACACCTTAGCATGTCTTCTGTTCACAGCCAGATGAGTGAGAAGGGGAACAGCCAATCACACAGCAAGACACAGCAGAGCCAATAAATAAGCCTGTGGGCGGGTCTAATTGGAAACAGGCTTCAGCTGGAGCAGCTGTTTTCCTCTTGGTCCTAGTGCTCAACCTGTATCCATTTAATGCAGCGTAAAATTGTTTTTGAATGATCAAAACTGCAGGAGACTAGCCTGGTAAACCAGACTATGTAGATATATAGTCTGGCCACGGTCCACTGAAACCACTCATTCATAGGGGCGGGACCAACGGTTGTCAATCAAACGTCTTCACATGCTATTGGATAGCTCTAGAGCCATTTAGCAACAACCGGAAACAGCTGGTAGATTAAACTTTTACCATGTCCCGTCGGCAAAATGGACAATAAATCCTCTTTCAAAATAAAAGACTTAAGTGCCTCTATCTGTTCACGTCTTAATCAAATTTGCCAAAATATAGTTCAGTATTGAAAACTACTTTTTTTTTATACTAGTTTTAAAAATAATTATTCAAGTTATTCATGCATATTTCTGGCTGGCTGTAATCATTTTTCCATTCATAGATGCTGCCATTAATAAGTCAGGCTAAAGTAACTTCATACTTTGTTTTATTTTAATAACAGCGAACCTAAAAACTTTTCTTTCCCAGCACTACAAATTGTTTCTCTTTTTTCAAAGAGTGTTAGCTTCTTTTCTTGTTTTTCCTCCTGCTGAGGGACAGTCTAGTAACCAGGAAAATGGAGGAAAAGTAGCCGATGCTGTGTCTGTCGATCCCAAACTGTGCTTGTATCATCATTCTGAATGAAATGATCTCAGAGAGGAGAGAAATGCCTGCTTGTTGGAGCAGATCGCCCTGACACTGAATGCTTCTTGAGAGTGTTTTTTTTCTCTGTATGAGTTGTGAGCTTGTTGTGAGCTGTCTAGTCAACACTTCCTTAAGTGAGTCATTTTTGGAAACAATGCTGGAAGAAAAAAAATAGTTCTCTGACAGAGAATAAATTAATGTTAACACATGCCCTAAATATAATTTTATTAATGATATAAAAAGACCGCTTTCTGAACGATGCAGCTTATTTAAACTTTCTATATTAAAACAGTTGAATGCATTGGGTTAGTTTTTGGGAGCGCTTTGAGGTTCTGCAGGTTATTAGCTTCTTTGTTTCTATGTTATTGCCACTGAGGATGAGAATGAGCAGTGGAGGTTCTAGACCAACATTAGAGGAGTTTTTAAATTCTTTTTCTTATGTTCTAAAATGAGATTTGCAAACCAACCAGTCTTTCCTGACCACTCTGTGCCAATTCTACAACATGTGCAGTAGTTTAGGTGAGCTGCTGTAGATTGTGCACACCAAAGAGACCAAAGAAACAGAAGCTCCTGACGGCTGATTATTTGTTTCTTGAAATATTTCCTTGCAGGAGTGTGCAGGAATTAGCAGCTGTGCTGTAATGGTTGTCATACAAGCTAAGAGTAAGACGTCACATCGCACCACTGTGAGGGAGTCACAGTCAATAAGGAAACTCCAAGGCTGGGTTTGTTTGTCCAACAATAAAAACTTGTCAGCAACATTCAGTGCTGTCAGAGGTTCTTTATTGTAAATAACAGAGTTGAAAGGATTCTGTGTACTTGGTGTTGGTTAAACCTGCTGTGTTGTAATACTTCCTGTAATGTGCTGCAGACCTAAAACAAAATCCTGTAACAAAAACTTTGAAAATATTAATGCAAATCATTCATTGACGTTTTCAATAGAACATCTCTGTTTCATATTAACGTTTGTAGTTTTTCCTGAATATTGATGCAAAACCATTCACTTGTTTACACAAAGTTATGCACAGGTTGTGTACAATCACAGCAGCTGCCCTTTAGGCCTGTTTGTTTAGTACTAGGTGAGTGCTAACATGAAAAAAAGCCAGTGTTGCACTAAGATATTAGCCTTTGACCCTTTGTTGCTCGAGTCGTGGTTTACTGTGGATGGCTGCCATGAACACTGATCTGATCAAAGCTCAAACTTCGGCACAGATGTTCTGACAAAACAGCTTTTTGACTGTCAGCTGGTAAAAGCCTAACTGTTGACCCACAGCTTGTAGAAGTAAGTGAGCTGCTTATTCTTTTAAAACATCTTCTGAGTTTTTATAAAGTTTTTCAGGCTTAAGTCAATCTTCAGTTATGAAAAGAAAACATTTCTAGAAAAGTTGACAGGATATTAGAGAGAGAGAGAGTGAAGTTCTTTGCTGGCAAGTTTGTGAAACTACTCAGAAGTTAAATGTCAGCCAGACTGTTTTACTGTAATTATTTCTATAATTGAGCATTTTTTATGTATTCTCACTTGTGGTTTAATTTCTTGAATCAACTCTTGCAGCTTGTCTTTGAAACATTGAAACAATGTTTTTCTCTGTAGAATTATTTTCATGGTTATAACAAGAGCTGTCTAATCTGTGAGCTGGATTTTAAAAACTTAAAGTGATAATATGCAGTTTTGCTTGTTTTGGGCTCCCTCTGGTGTCTGTTTTAAATCACTGCATTAAAAAGTTACCAGATCGTTTCAGCTTCTAAACACCAATATCTACCTGTTGAAATGTCTCCTCAGCCTTCATAGCTTTCTACAGGAGCGGTTATTTACTCTTTCAAAGAAATCAGCTGTGTTCAAGCAGGGAGAGATGGAAAAAAATCAGGAATCATGAGCTAAAAACACTTTGGGGCTAGCATAACAGCTAGCCACTTTGGGTTAGTCTAACCCTCGTGAGACACGTGACTTCCTGGGTACCGGGACGGCGACGGAGATCTTGCAATCGTGGTATTCCGGATCTAATCACCAGATGGGGCTAAGTGACTTTTCATTAACTCTGTAAAGGGTCATATTAGCACAGACTGGCTCAAGGAGAAGATTTAAAAATATGAAAAAGTTGCATATTTAAGTCTTCAAGTCTCTAGGATGATTGACTCAGTGACCCAAATGATTTTATTTGTCCTTTCTGGGCTTATGTTGCAAATTCAGGTGCCACAAGAAAGCTGAGAAGGACAATCAGTCAGGACTTTTAATAACAACTGTCTGTTCTGAGACAATAAAAAGCCAAATCTTACATTCACACAATTCTTAACTAATGAAAACATTCAGTTGAATATTAAACTAGATCGATTCAATAAATAATCCCAAATATTACACACTAAACCTCAAACAAACTTACTTCAAAGATTTGAGTCCAACATGGTTTGAGTTATTATCAGTGACAGCAGCGTGGTTAAATAATACAGAAGTTCATAGAATTCTAGGAGCAAACAAGAACATCGATGGTTCAGATGAACTTGACTTTTCTATTCAGAAGGGTCACATGCAGCTCAATACAATAACAGTTCAATTTGACTTAATAGAATTAACAACAACAAACTCTGCATAGATTGCCATCTGTTCTTCTGTAAGCTGGACCTAAAGGAGTGTTTAGCTTTAAATCATTGGGCGGAGCCTTATCTGAATTATGCAGAAGTGACAACCATTTGTTTGGAGTCAAAGTGAGGTTCTCATTAAGGAGTCAAGCTAACCGCTACTCAGACATTTTCCTCAATTTATTTCAAATATTCAAAACATTTCCGTCCTCAAAAATGAACTCTCCACTCAAGCTACAAGCTACGCTGTGGGTTTTTACATTTCACTACTTTTACATCCGTTGGTAAAAATGGTGTTACTACTACTTTTCAACTAGTTAGAATAAAAACTGCACACTGTGTCCCAACATGGCCAGCCTTCAGTGTAAATAACCACAAACATATGTAATCAAAGCAATCTGATGTGTACAATATCCAGCTGTAAAGTCATCACCCTTAAAACAAGGCACCAATTTGTGGTAACTCAGAATTATGCTCTCACTTTATGTATATTTGAAATGGTGTTGGGGAGGGTGGGTTAAGGAATTTGTATAACTGTTCTTTTCACTATGTAAAAGGCACATTACAAATGTATTATGTATGAAAAGATTATACAGGTGAAAATAAATTGGGAAAAAAATAAATAAATAAATTAAAAAAAATAAAACAAGGCACCGCCTGGAGGACTACTGTAGTTTTGTTTCAACGGTTCAAATAAAAAAGCAAAAAATTAAGATGCTCAAATGAAATTTCTCCTTTTCAAAACAAAGTTATTTTTCACTCAAACAAAACTTCCCGATTTAAAAATAAACTTTTTTATTTTCAAAAGAAAAACTTTTTGATTACAACAAAAAATATTTCATTTGATTAGATCAGTAATTCAGCCTGGTGGTGGGTCCACAGGTGGATTAGCCCATGTATCCGGTTCGGGTCGGGTCGGGCCCCATGGGCCTGACCACCGAGCGCTCGCTCACGGGCCCCAACCCCAGGTCTGGCTACAGGGTAGGACCTCGGTAACCCTCCGGCCCGGATACTCTGGCTCTGTGATCTAACCTCCATGAAGAGTCTTCTGAACTGCACTTTGTCTCACCCTTCACATAGGACCAATTAGTCATGGGTGACCCTACCGGGGCACAAGTGCCCCACACATCATAGCTCCTAGGATCAATAGGGCACTCAGACTCAAGGAGGAGCTCATGGCTTGCAGTTTTTCAACATTTGGTTTCAACTTTGTATTTTTTTTTAGCATGAAGTACCTTTTTTGATTGAGTAATAAAGAGATAAAATAACCTTCATATTTATCGAGGTACGTATCATATCAGCCACAGATCAGATGCCGATGCTGATGTAGATAATTTCTATTCTCATATGTTTTAGTCACCACTAAAACATTTAACTCTGTCAATTTACATCCTTAAAATGTGAACACTGGATAGAGTAGCTATGCCAAAACAATTGTGATTTTGATATCTTCCCATGGGTATAATTCTTTTAGATGAGTGGGCCCAATTCTGACTAGCCGTTAGCTTGACTTCTCTCTAACTTCAGTCCAAACATAGATCCCTCTGACTGCTGTCTACCACAAATACTAACTCCTCTTAACTCCACACAACCCACACAGAACTAGCTAATAGCTGGTCCAGGTGAGGATAAACACACATTGTATGGGTCAGTCAAAGTGAAGTGTTTGTTAGTCATCAACCAAGAGTTGTTTTTAAAGAAGTCCTAAAAGTTTCCATGTTACTCAGAAACATAAGTAATATTGGTCAATTTAATGCATGAAAAACAATAATATTAATCACTCTTTATCACTTAAATTCCTCGTCTACAAGACTTTGGCAGTAATTATTGGCTCTGAGCCAGTGACTCTCAACCAGTGTTGGTCAGGTTACTTGGAAAAAGGTAATTCATTACTGATTACTTCTCCAAGACAGTAATCCAGTTACTGTACTGATTACTTATTTTCAAACGTAATCAGTACAGTAACTAAGTAACTTAGTTACTTTTCAAAAACATGTCCAATCTGAAGCTGTTGACCTATATTTCTCTGAGTGCCGCCTTCAGATTAGATTCTTTATGTCGTTTCTCTCTCAAGCAAGGATCAAATGTTGATTTCAAAAGCAGGAGGGACACAACTTGAGTACAGAGGTGGAGGGCGGAGAGGAGGGGTCTGAACTGTTTAAACAGGTCCATGATACCAACCCTACACCTAACAACAACAGCCAGTATCCATTTAATATAGTGGAATGTTGTTTTAGACTGTAAAAACTAAAACTGCCTTTAAAACATGTGCAGGAGACATGTCTGTTACTGAGATGTTCTGATTGTTCTGTCTGTCTCATTATTAATAACAAATGAGTGACTGAATAGTTTAACAGGACGTAGCTATACTGTAGTCAGGGAGTGGGTTCTTACATAGGGCTACATATTTAGAGTCTTTTTGAATCTACTTCTTATTTAATGTTTGAGCCTGAAAACATTTGATTCTGTTTAAAAGGCTGAATTTAATGAAGAGTTTTAGTTTAAATTAAAATAGAGCTGACTGAAGGTAAAGAGGACTATTTCACTCTCTAGCGCCACCACTTGGTGGTCGTACCATTAATCTTGTTGTTTTGTGATGTATTGTACTGTCTCCATTGTCTCAGGTTCAAACCACACCACCATTTTTTTAATAAATTAAAGATTTTAAAAATGATTCAGTTAAAGTGTTTCCAGTTTGTGTTGTTGATGGGGGTGGTGGGTCCCAGTGCCAGACCAGTTGAGGACCGCTGCTCTGCAGGCAAACAGGAGCTGTGTTTTAGTCGTGTTTAAAACTGAACAGGTTGCAGTAAATTGTGCTTTTAGACGATGACGATGAGAGGCCTAGTTTCTGAATGAGCTTACTACAGGTATGCAGCCATTGTTTTGCTCAGGGTCGCTTTAACCTGACATGCACAAAACACATATTGACCATTGATTGATTTGGATCGGGTCTTCTGCCACTTTTTAGTTTTTATTTTCCTGTACACATCACCAGTGACCACCATCTGTTACATGGGCTCAATTATTATGAGTCACTGTTGGATAAAAGCCTTTATCAATTTTAAAGCTTTATATTAAAATGTTCTGACCTCGTTCCCCTAAACACAAAGTTTGAATCTCTCAATTTTTCAGTTTGATGTATAAAAAGCCAAAAGAAGGAAAAGAAACAAATAAAACTGACTACAAAGATACTTCCAGAGGAGAACACACCCTTAAGACAGGAGATTAGTGTTTCTACTCATCATTCAGTGGTGAGACGAGCAGCAGCTGCTGTCTTTGATTCTGACACTGATTAACCAGTGAAACTCTTCACTGCTCTACTGCTCCATGTGAGCCCACGTCAAAAAATAATAGTTTTCTTTTTATTTAGTGTCTGGAACATTTGATCATTGAAGAAAAAACCTTTTAAAAAACAATTTTTATTTTTGACAATGTGTAAGCTGTTGTTTCCATCTCATCAAACTGAACCTTTATAGGACGCATTTTGATTTGCTGCCTACATTTTACATTTACATGTTTTTATTTAATCTTTTTGAATGAAATATTTAAATGTTAAAGAAGCAAACCAAATAATTAAATACATTCTAACAATAAAAATAAAAAAACCTGATATTTAACTTAACTAAATAACTAATAAATAAAACATACAAAATTTAGTAATTTTTAAAATTAAATAAAAAATTACAAATGTTCACAAAAGAAAATGATTATTAAATTAATTTTAATAGTAATAAAAATAAAATAACCAACTAAAATTTAAAGGTTAAAAAGTAAAAAATCACCAGGAAAGAACCTAAAAACTAAATAAAAACAAACACAGACATTTAAAATTTAAAGTACAAAGATAAAAAACGAACTAAAAAGTAAATAAATAAATCATTTGAAAAATACAACTGAGCGATAAACATCAGAACATTTCCCTTTTAATAACCCTCAGCATCACTTAATGGTTGAAACGTTGAATTTCCAAGTACTGGTACTTCAGTGAGCACCCTTCAAGAGTTATTGTTCAGTTAAATACCTTCTTGTATCAAAGTCTGTGGGAACAATCAAGCGTTCTCTAGATGTTTACCTGATTTATGACTTTACTACTTGGCAGGAGTCACTGTAATAATCCCTGCTGCAATCCAGACTCTTTTTTTTTTGATGAGCGACCTTTAGCCTTCTAATAATAAATCAGCACAAAAACTGTGCACAGAAATACTTAGATAAGTGACTGTTCTCAAAATAAAACTAAACGCACACAAAGTACTATCATTTTTTTTGTTACCAGTGCAGGTAACTGGATTAGTTCCTGCAGAAGTGAAGAGTTTTCCTGATGTGTTTTTTTCTGTTCGTTCCGTTTTATCTGCACGTGCAGCAGCTGCAACATTTTATTCTGCCCTCTGACTCACTCAGCAAAGAACACATCCCACTATCCTGTGTTTTAATGTGGTTTCTTGAGTGACCTTGAATATTGGTGCTTGTATTAGGATGGGTCAGTAGAAACCAGAGACAGAGGATGAGCTCAGTTAAATGTTTTACATGCTCACTACCACAGGTGTATCTGGCACCTCAGAGCAAATAAATGGTTTTATGAAAAGAATCATTCTTTCAGTGCAACAGTTCGATTCATACATAAAACCTAAACACCTGGGGCCTTATTTATAAAACATTGTATAGAATTCTTATGAAAAGTGTATGGTACTTAGCTTAGCAAAATAGTTGACTTACGTGAAGTAATTTTCAGACTTATGAAACACTGTGCACACACAGCATAAATTACACCCTATCTAGACCTGTGCTGTGCTGATTTTGGTTCAGATTCCGCCTCCTACAAACCCACATTCTGCCATAAAGGGTCAATGCAAAGTACCTCATGGATATTATGCAGATACATAACCGCTGACTTCTGGAATTTTAATCATGGCAACTGAGAGGTCTGGAAAATGCAATTTCACAGAGACTAAAATCTAGGTAGCAAGGTGGAGGCACATAAAAATTTTTAATTGGCCATCACATGGTGACGCATCACAAATAAATCTAAGCTCCAAGGGGAACATTTATTGAAAACATTTAATTTAATACAAAGAGTTTAGGCAGTTAATGTCATGTTGTTCATTTGATCAAACAAATCTCAGCCGACCTGTCGGATACTTCCCGCTGGAACGAGCCGGTTGTAAGGAACCTGAGAGTGGTCAAAAGCTGCGTGGGCGGAGCACGGCAGGTCGGTCCATCCAACACCGGGCCCATTTGGATTCGGCCGTTGAACTGATCTTCAAGGAGTGCCAGTGCATTCATTGTGAAGCATTACACAGAGTGTCCTTGCATTATTCATATGTCTCAGTAATCACAATAACTGATTCACACATTATCACATTAATGCACCAATAAGTGCAAACGACATATAATTTTAAGGTGTATGTATGAACATACTGTGATAGAACTCAGAAATGCAACATATTTTCTTTCAGATTCTCAAACTGTTTGTTTCTTCTAATAATTATTTCCCTCTTTTTGTTACAGGATCTACGTGAAGAAGAATATGCAGTAGAGCAAACTGCTGCATCACTGTATCCATCCACATATATAACATCTTCCACCCAACATGGCATCTTCTCCTGGGCTGACGGCAGACCCATTACCCATGCTCCAGCTCCAGGAGGTGGACTCCAGTAAAGCTTCAGACAGGACAACCTCTCCTGGACTTGTGCCCACGATGTATAGCCCTCCCCTGGGTATTGACAGCCATGCAGTCTGCATTCCCTCTCCATACACAGACAGTAACCATGACTACAACCATGGACATGGACCTTTGGCTTTCTATGGTCAATCCATGCTGAGCTACACCAGGTCACCCATCACTGACAGTCCATCGTCCCTCTGTCCTCCGATAAGCCCTTCAGCCTTTTGGACCTCCCACAGTCACCACAACCTTCCTTCTCTGACTCTGCACTGCACCCAGCCTCTCGTCTACAACGAACCCAGCGCACATGCACACTGGCTCAATCCAAAAGTCCACGGCATCAACCCCAACAGGTACAGACGTTTCTATGGGTGGTATAACACATCAATGAGCCCTACAGAGCAAAATGTTAGGAATACAGAAATCAACTAGTGATATAAAGTCAGGGCAGTCTCTGCAGTGAAGCAACTCTATCTGGTAATGGATTTGGCGTCTTCCTGTATGTACTTCAAATGGAAAACTAGACAATATGGTGGGGGGGAGGGGGGGGGGGGGAAT
>SSNR01000077.1:1494197-1507723 GCA_006937965.1 Callopanchax toddi
GGGGGGGGGGGGGGGGGGGGGGGGGGGAATCTGATTTTTAGACTGACATACCTAGTGTATGCTGCATGGTGGCACAGTTGGTTAGCACTGTTGCCTCGCAGCCAGAAGGTCACGGTTCAAATCCCGGCTGTGGCCTTTCTGCGTGGAGTTGCATGTTCTCCCCACGCATGTGTTGGTTTTCTCCGGGTGCTCCGGCGTCCCCCACAGATCACAGCATGCCCTATAGTGTATGTAATCCTGTAAGTCACTTTGGATAAAAGCATCTGCCAAATGAATAAACATAAACATAGTTTTAAATATGGTCTCGTGTATAAACTAAAGATCCCTGAATGGTTGTGATGACCTTTTAAGCGACGTGTGGCCTTTTAGAGAATCGATGACCAATGAATGACAGGTAAAAGCTCCTGATGTCAAGTTGTCCCTTTTCAGAGTCTGTGTTTCTCCTTTCAGCTCGGTCATCAACTGTAACAAGCTAGTAGGGAAGAAATCTGAAGAAGAAATGAAATCCTCATCGTGTTCCTCTGCTGTAGGGAAAGCAGACATGCACTTCTGTGCCGTGTGTCACGACTATGCCTCCGGTTATCACTATGGTGTGTGGTCGTGTGAGGGCTGCAAGGCTTTTTTCAAGAGAAGTATTCAAGGTATAATCTATATCTTTATTTTTTGTCCCAATCTGTGAAGTTCCCTGTCTCCATCAATCAAAAATTTAAAGTATTTTCCTCATATCTATATATTTTTTTTCATTAGGGCACAATGACTACATTTGCCCTGCCACAAATCAGTGCACTATTGACAAGAACCGACGTAAAAGCTGCCAGGCCTGCAGACTACGTAAATGCTATGAAGTGGGCATGATGAAGTGTGGTAAGTATTCCTTTTATGATCATTGGAACATTTCACCTGAGGCCATTGTTCTCAGATGGAAAAAGGTGGCCTGCCAACAGCAGGTTGGGGCAGAGGTCCTACCTCAAAGGCAAAGTCTGTGTTTCTTAGAGTCTTGTTTATGAGTGAGGGAAGGATGCAGACCCTGAACCAGACCTATGTTCCAGTCTTCTTCTATGTTCGTGATCTTTGGATAATGACGGAAAGAACAAAATCATGAATTCAAGTGGCTCACTGAGTTTCCTCTGCAGGGTGGCTGAATTTAGTCTTAGGGATAAGGCGAGGAACTCTGCTGCTCCTCCACATTGCTCAATTTACATCTATATAAACATCTATGTAAACTGAGAAGTAAGTAGCTCATTCTTGGGCAAAATACTAATCCTGACATGTTGCAACCCAGGTTCTGTCCAAAGGACAGTCCACTGTTACTCAAGAGTGGGCCAAATACAGAGAACTGCTTTTCCAAGGAGATCAATAAAGTATTCTTACTGGTATTTGTTGTTAATTTGGGACAAGAAGGGTTTTTACATATAAAATGAAAGGTAATAATATTATGGTAATAATAATTCTAGGTAATAATGTTAAACCTTTTATTCAAATATCAACATGCTTTAAAGAATTGTTTTAGTTTTGTTTTTTCCAGTTAAGTTCAGCACCAGTCAGTAAGATATAGGGACTAAACTACCAAGTGATCAAACAGCCAGTCAAAGGGTTAACTTGAAATCTCACTGTAAGTCTGCCTTTTGCATTGCCAAACAATTTCTTTCTTTTTTCAGTTTTTTTAACCTGTCCTATTGAGTGAGAGTAGTTTTACTATACAACATGAGAGGGGTTGGATATTTCTCTGGTTGCATTGTCGATTATTGTATTTGTTGCACAATGAAGTGCATACACTTAGGCAACAGAGTGGACAGGTGGAGAAAAAAGAGACACACAATAAGACAAGAGAGAGAGAGAAAGACACTCTTCAAGTACAATCTAAGTCCAAGGACTCCCAAATCACTTTACACTACATACAGTCATTCCCCAAGTCACACATACTTTAACACGCTGATGGCAGTGAGCTACACTGTAGTCACTGCTGCTCTGGGTCAGACTGTCAGAAGCTGGAGTCACCAAACACAACCTGGTGCCACCAGACCCTCCTGACCACCAGGTGGGTGAAATGTCTTGCCCAAGGACACGACAAAATAACCCAGCCAGAACTGGGATCAAACCAGAGACCTTCCAGTTCCCTTAAACCCTACTGAGTGCTGTGTGTCTACAGTATGAGACATTTCATAAGACACACCGTGCCGGCAAATCAGCGCAATACTGCCGCCATGGTGTGTCTTATGAAAGCGCCGTGGCGGCATGGCGATGCGGCAACTTTGCGGCATTCATGCCGCCATGCTTGGTAGTAATATTCCCGCAACATCGGACTTGTGAATGAAGATTACGCCTTGGCGCAACAGAGGGAGGAGTCACTAATAACGTGGCAAAAGTGAGCCGACCCCGACCAGAAAAAGTATTTAAAAATCAGGTAAACAGGGAAAGCTGTTGCACATTTGTAAACACTCAGCGGAGACGGCAAACTGGAGCGACACCGAGATCCGGGAGCTTCTGGCTGAAGCAGAAGTTGCTGCTTTAACTCTGTTTATACGAGCACTTCCGTCTCACGTCTCTGTACCCTGCGCGTCAACAGCGCCAAGACCGCCCCGTACCTCCTTTATACCGCCACCGAGAAATTTTTTGTGAAACGCACATGATTGCGCAACATTACCGGCACATTGTGACCACTTATGAACGACCAAAGGCTCCCAGATGCCGGCTCAGGTTCGCGGCAATTTGCCGGCATTGTTTTATGAAAGCAGCTTATGAATAAAACACAAAAGTTTATAAAAGTTGATATTGGACCCTTTGTGTGTTTTTTTTATTTGGAGAATTTGTGCCACATTATTTTTAAAACTCAAAAACAATAATTTACATAAAATTCAAAAAGGTGCTGTATAGCTAATTTGTCTTCTTTTGTCATCTTTCTTTACCAGGTGTGAGACGTGAACGCTGCAGCTACCGAGGAGCCCGGCTTCGCCGTGGAGGACTCCAGCCTCGGGATACATCAGGCAGGGGTTTAGAAAGGATTGGGATCAGTTCGCGGGTGCAGCGCCTTCCCCCAGTTGAAGTACCTCCTTCCCTTTTTGCCCCTTTTACTCAGCTGAACCATGCAAGTCACTCATCCATGAGTCCAGAGGAGTTCATCTCTCGTATCATGGAGGCAGAGCCCCCAGAGATCTACCTCATGGAGGACCTAAAGAAGCCCTTCACTGAGGCCAGCATGATGATGTCTCTTACAAACCTAGCTGACAAGGAACTGGTGCTCATGATCAGCTGGGCTAAAAAGATCCCAGGTAAAGATGCAGACTTTGATGATTTATCTCTGCTTCTCCAAAACATACAGACACAAATACTACTTTGGAATTATTTGCTCTATAAAATGGTTATTCAACTTCTTACATAAAAAAGGCTATAGCAGATTGATACAGTATAAGTAGCATCGCCTTGCTTCACCTTGCTGACGTCTGCTTATTCTGGTACGGGTTGCAGAGGCAGCATCCCCACTAGGGAAGCCCAGACTGTCCTCTCCCCCAGCCATCTCCACCAGCTCATCTGGTGGGACCCCAAGGCAGTCCCAGGCCAGGCTGGAGGTATAATTCCCCCAGTGTGTCCTGGGTCGTCTTGCCAACAGGACATGCCAGAAACACCTCCCCAGGGAGGCGTCTAGAAGGCATCCTGACCAGATGAACAACTTCAGCTGGTTTCTTCTCCAGGTGGAGGAGTAGCAGCTCTACTCCCGAGCTCCTCACCCTATCTGGAAGGCTGAGCCCGGCCTCCCTACAGTGGAAACTCCTATCAACGGCTTGTACCTGTGATCATGCTCTTTTGGTCATGGGTGAGGATATGAATGTAGATCAACTGGTAAATCAAGAACCTGTTTTTCTGGCTCAGTTCCCTCTTCACCACCACAGACCAGTTCAGTGTCCTCGTCACTGCAGACACTACCAGTATACGTAGGTAGCATGTTATAACTATTCATCACAGATGAGTTTAAAGAACAGTTGTTTTGACCATTTTTTGACAAATTTTTGCAACAGCTTTAAAGCTGACGTCAGGAGTATTTTTTATGTATGCAGTTTTATAAATGTTCCTTAAATGGGTAGGGCTCTACAACTGTTATTCTTCTGGAGTCCCTCCTTCCTCCCACAGACCCCTTTGAATTCACACTGACCGGCAAATTTTTTAAGCCAATAAAATTCGAGTTTCCGTATTGTCAGCTGTCAATCAACGTGCATGCGCACAGGACGCTCCGTGTCTTCCTGTTTACAGTCGCTATACCAAAGAACGTGGCCGTGGATCTGCTAAAAAGTTAGCCATTCCCTGGCTATTGAGGGATACATTAATGTCAGAAAGAAAATCAAAGAAAAGTCAGGCGACTAAACGCATTAGAGACCTTAGTGATGTTCGTGCACAGTTGTAGAGGTGGGGTTAGCGGGAGGGGAGGGGGAGAAGGGATATTGTGGGAGGGGCTTTGGTACGTTAGCTTCTAAAAGTTCTCTCTCACTGAAATGCTCCGGACGTTCGCTTTAAAATCTAGTTACTGTTGAACTATACTAAGATATTCATATGCTGCAATAACTTTCCATTTTTATCCTTCACCGTTGGTTTGGTTTTTCTCCTCTATCTTTCACGTTTGTAATCTATCCATGCTTTTTTATTCTATTCTTTCCCCATTTCTTTTCCTTCATACTTTCTCTTCTCCTTTTGCTCTCAGTCGCTGTTCAACACAGCAGGTAGCGTCCCAGTAAATGTGTTAATGTGAAGGGCTCACAAAGACTCATCATATGAATGAAAAGTCCTTCCAGTAGTTCTTTTTTATAGAAACCATTTTTCTAGATTTCAGATTTTTTTTTTCTTCATTCAGAAAAAAAAACCTGTTCAAGGACTAACAATGACCTGTCACAGACAGGTGAGCATTGCAGGTACAAATCATCATAGCAGTGGGTTTTATAATTGTGCTTTTTGAGATATTTTTATATTCATGTCCATTCATTAAATAAACACTCAATGTACTTATGTGACCATTTACACATTCACACCTGTGACCGTTAGAGTAGCTAATCAACCTAACAGGCATGTTGTTGGTCAGTGGGAAGAAACCAAATTAGGCCTACCTGGACTAGGCTTGGACGGTATCCAAATTTTGATACCGTCAAACTACTTCCACATTTTCCCGGGGTATACGGTATTACCATGACCAGGGTTGGACTGGGCATTTGTGGTCATGGCGCCCGCCATGAGCACTTACAGCTGATGTTTGGTTCAGACGGCTACCGCTATTGAATGAAGTGCTATAAGCACTCAAACACACACCGTGAGATCACTGCAGAAGACATTATTCTATATAGTCCGATATACCATCAGTCCCTCATTTTTCACCTCTGAAATGAACACCATAGTTGTTTTGGGGATTTTAGAGTTGAAAAACAGAAGAAACATTGGTCCCTCAGCTGCCATGACTGAAGCCAACAAGGTCATGTGTTTCCTTAAATCCGTTGCGTAGTGTGCAACAGTGTCCCCTAGCAACCAGGATGTTCACTTTCAGTACGGTGGCCCAAAATAGACAATGGCTGTGTTCGAATTCAGGGGTAGGATGCTTATGAGGACGCATTTCGAGACCGATGATGTCACAGCGCCGTGACGAGTGCTGTCTGAATTCGAAGGATACTCATTCATGCGTCCTCGCACCTCCCCAATTTCGAGGATGGGTCTGGTGTATCCTCGCTAGCCAAGGCTATCACAGGATGCTTTGCCTGCCGGCCGTGGGATTCTACTTTTTTTTTTTTTTTTACTTTATTGCATTTACAACACAATCAGTTGGATTCTACTGATTCATCAATGTTGCAGCAGTGGCAGAAAAAACCAGAGAGCAGTACAGTTTTAAATGTCAGTTTCTCAGAAGATTATAAAAAGTTTGTGTTTAGGAATTTTTTGCTCATCTTTATATGAAGTTTAATAATAAAAATCTCCACAAAAGAGGTTGAATGTTTTATTTTTCATGTAATTTAAGACAAGAAATCAATGTAAGCTAGCTTGAATGTTTTAATGAAAGTTTAGGAAATAAGTCACCATAAAAGAGCTTAAAGTGTTTCTTTAGATCCATTTTATTAGCTTTAGCCTGTCTGTCAGCGCTGTCACTGTTGCTAAGCGACTGGACTGAGGGGCGGGGATAAGTATGAGGCTAGACCGTCTGAATTCAGAGCCGTTTATTTCCGGTCTTAGTGGTCGAGCAAGGACCCAACCTAGGTAGACCAGCAAGTCCACGTCCTCATGAGCATCCTACCCCTGAATTCAGACACAGCCAATGATGCTGTTGTTAAACTGATCTACATCACGTTTCAAGGGACAAACCACCAATTAATCAGCTCACTCGCCACCAAGTGGTCAGGGATGTGAACTGCAATCTGTCAAAATGACATCTTCTTTTAACGGGAGCCCTGACCTGGAGTAAACTTACACATGAGGAGAACATGCAGGAAAGACATCCAGGTGTTGAACCAGCAACCTCACCTGTCTAGTTGATCACATTTTAAAGGTAGACTACAAGGTGAATACGATTTAGCCCAAACACCACATTTATTCTTCGGGCTGAATATGTGAACACATTCAGTAACATGAAGAATAAAAGCTAATTCATTTTCCATTATAAAAGGAATGGACTTTTCATGTTTCTTTTTATTCCCATCACTGCTCTTTATGAGGCTTGATAGAGAAAGGTTGGCTATCGTTTCTCTGTCAGGGTCATGTGACCTGTGTAGCTGAACCATCTGTGAACCCTGACTGAATTTTGACAGAACAGAAGTAACTTGTTCACTTGGTGAAATCTTTGGCATTGAAGCAGTTGAATTTAACAAAATGATTGTCTCAGAAAAGGTGTGACCAACATTTTCCTTCATAGAGATTCAAAGAGATGTTGACCCAGATCAAAATGTATTTTCCTCTTTTAACATAAGGGTTATAATGAAGCCCAGTTTAATGACCTACGTGCCTCTTTGTCTGTGAATTGCTTTTCTACTTTTCATTTAAACATTGGGAGCCTGCCAAGAAAATTTGATGATTTCATTCATTTTCTTTCATCACTCAATCATGATCTGAATCAGAGGACTCAAAAGAAATATTTAAAATCCCTAACTATAACTCAGTTTACCAAGTAAGAACAGATCGATCTGGGTGTGGAGTTTCTCTGTTTGTTCATGCTCAGAGTGATTTCAAAGTTAGAGACGACCTTTCTCTAAAAGCAGTTGTGAATGAGGAGGAATCTGTTTGTAGAACTCTCTAAAAATGTTGCTGTGGGAGTTATTTATCAGCCACCGCATGCGAACATCAAAGAATTTAATGAAAGTCTTTTCTCATTACTTGATGTTATTAGCAGAGAGAGAAAGCCCTGTTGTGTCTTAGGGGATTTTAACTTACAAATCTGATGCTCTTATTGGGGACTTTTTTAATATTCTTTACTCAAATTATGTTTTTTCCTTTGATCTACATGTCAACACGTGCTAATGAAAAATCAGAAACCTTAATTGATAACATTTTATCTAATTCCTTGAAAGAAAATATGAAATCTGGTGTTTTGTACTCTGATTTATCTGATCATTTCCCTATTTTTCCAATTTAAATAAAATTCAGCAGTTTTATGATTGATTGATTGATTGACTTTATTAATAGACGCCCAGGTCCATAAAAACGAAATACATACTAAAACCAGGAATAAAAACAGGAAATAAAATCAGATAAAATCAGACTAAAAATAAAATACATAAAATAGCAGATAAAAATACACACACAAAATGCATAAAAAGGCATTTACCCTCTAAAAAATATAAAACTGCTATAAAAATCCAACTATGTAGTTGATTCACACGACTGAGAATATTCACACGAACATTTCAACCAGTGCTTTCTTATACTGGATAAATAGCGACAACAGCAGGATGAGTGATTGCTGATATTGTACTGTTAGCAGAACTATCCAGTTGTTCTCTAAAGGTGAACATTAACAGAGCTTTAAAAGTGCACACACCAGCCATCCTTGTTTTAGCATCTTGTTTTTAGCATTTTGTGCTTATTTTATTGTAATTTTCAATGCTGTTTTTATTCTTACTATTTCTTGTTTGTTTTTGTTCTTATCTGTTTTTAAGGACATTGTTCTTGTACATTTTAAATTCTTGAAATTTTATTGGTGGAGGCTCTAAAAAAGCATAACTGGCTTTTGCCCCCTCCTGTTTGTGTATTTTTTTTCGTGCAAATACTTTTTTTTAAGCATGCGTTCTTATGAAGCTGCCTTTAACACATGTTGTAAATGTGTATTTCACTGAAAATGTTTTTCCCCCTGTGCATGTTGTCCTCAGGTTTTGTAGAGTTGAGTCTAGCAGACCAGATCCACCTGCTGAAGTGCTGCTGGCTGGAGATCCTGATGCTGGGCCTCATGTGGAGGTCGGTGGACCATCCTGGGAAGCTCATCTTCTCTCCAGACTTTAAACTCAGCAGGTGAGAAAGCTTTATACCATCTGTTATCAACAGAACTTCTGTAAACTCACACCAGCCGTCCTGTTTGAGCGCTCATCTGGTCAATGTCATGTCTTCTGGAAACCTCACAATTTACTGTGGTGCAGAAAGTGCCGAGTCCATTTGGGGCTGTGACGTTTTTTTCAGAGCTCTGGAAGCTTCTGTTAAGTTGCTCATAAACCAACATGCAGCTAGTAAATCAAGAAAAGCAAATCAGAAAACATTTTTGTTTCCTGTCCTACAAACCGTAACTTAGGTTTGTAGAATAATAATTACATGTTTGTATTTTTGTGACTCAACCATGAGCCCATTTTTATAAAGTGATTTTGTTTGTCATTTCACCTGTTAGACTCATTACATGCAAAGCCAGATATTTCAACCCTCTATTTCATTTTGATGATTATAATTTACAGCTCATGAAAAGCCCAAATTCAAAATCTCAAACAATTAGAATGTTGTGAGAAGGTTCAATGTTTTAGCTCAAAGTGTCACAATGTAATCAGCTGATGAATCCAAAACACCTGCAAAGGATCTGCCTGTGCATGTAATGAGTCTACCTCAAATACTACATTCATCTTTTAAGTTGAATCGCTGAAATAAAGGAAGTATGCAACAATATTTACATTTTTCAAGTTTCACCCGTAGATACAATGTGTCGTGATCCGTTCCCCCTCTCTGTCTGTCGGTGCCATGTTGGCCTGTTGTTTCCCTCTTTTCCTCCTCCTGCTCCTCCTCCTCAGGTGTTCAGTCATCAGTCACAGCACCTGCTCCTCATTACCCTGATTACCTTCCTCTCTATTTAAGCTCCTCAGTTCTGTCCTTCTCAGTCAGTTCCTCCTGGTTCTTCTACAGGTTTTTACCCTGTGTTTCTCCCAGAGTTTAGTCTTGTTCTTATTAAGTTACCTGTTGCCTCCTGACTCCACATCTCCTTCTGCACTTAGGTCCTACACACCTAACCCTGACACAATGAGAGGGTCTAGGTGATTTTGGGGTGCATTTAGTTGGGTTGATGAGGTCAACTTGCTATATTTTGCAGGAATGTTCACTGCAAATAAAGACTAAGTTCCTCTAACTGGTTATCTTACTATGACTTTGTTTACCAAAGCTCTGTGAAAGGAAGGTAGCGCTCCCTTCTATTGTTTGATCAAATGGAAATCCTGTAAATCAGGGGTGTCAAACTCCTTTTCACCGAGGGTCACATCAGCATAATGGCTGGCCTCAAAGGGCCAGATACTGTAACTTAAAAATGTAACCAAATTAAATGTAAAATTGTAACAACTCCTTAAAGCAGCATTCTGGAGGATTTCATCAAGAGAGCAGTTTTTGAATCTAGCGTCCAAAGGCTCCTCCTCAAAACATCTCGACACGCGCGTCCGGTCGCGTGTGCGCGCGTGCACGCGGCGCAGATACTTCGGACATGAACTGTACCGCTCAATGTGTAGGGTTTAATCACTCACAGTTCACAATCTTATTCCAACAACACTACGAGGGTCTGATGAGCCCTCTCTGTCCCTGCTGCTTCTGATATTAGCTCTGTTAGCAGAGAGCTGCTGCTGGACTCTGAAGCTGAACTTGACTCGGCCCTGGATGAACTTTCTGTCCAAAATAAACGCATAATCCTGTCAAGCCTTGCCATTCTGTGAGGTGAAAGGTTTAAAAATAAAAATAAACCCGTCTTAAGCTGGAGAATGGGTAGGTTTTTAGTAGAAATGAGCTGTGAGTCCTCAGTAAACAGCTGAGACGGCAGAGAAACACACGGAGCGTCTTGTACGACAGCGCCCCCTACTGGTACAGGTTTGGTCGATGCACGTGCATGTTGAGAGAATGCAGAAATTTGAATTTCATTGGCTGAAAAATGTCGGCGGCAAGAAATAATGGAAAGGGGTCTTTAGGAGGAAGGAGGGTCTTCATCAGAATGACAGATGTTGTGGAACTCAACCCATAGATCATAGTTTAGACCTGAAATATCATTTAAAACATTTAGAAAACTTTGATACAGAGAAAAATGCTCCAGAGAGCCGCTTTAACGTTACATACCTCTGAATTTATTACTTATACAAGATAAAACATTACAAATGCATGAAAAATAGGTTTGCTTGTTGCTCTTTTAGAACATAAATCCTTTTGATTTGTCAGGTTATGAAACCCACTGAACTCCATCAATCAAGGATCAAACTATTCAAGTGAATTAAAAATACATCAAAGTTATAACTTTGATCAAAACATTTGTTATAGTTAAAAGGTTTTAACCTTTAAAGGTTAAGGTTTAAAAGGTATTGAAAGTTTTGGAGAAAATGGCGTTTAAAAACCTCCTCCTGCCAGAACAGATGGGAGGGGAGTGGTTAGAACAGCCGCGCCGCTCCGAGCGACTTTCAGAGCGAGGAGGGAGAAAACTTACTATGAGAAGTCTGTTCACCGGTCACCAAGCAGGTAATGGCTGACTGATCAGACACTGAAGAGGAAAATCCATCCTCTGATGAAGATGATCAGTCGTCCAGGGAGAGTGCAGCTGTGTCTGCAGGCAGCGCGACCCGGTTCGCCATGACGGCCCAAAAGCAGCTCGTCGGTCCGGTTCGGTTCAGCTCTTGAAGCCGTGTTAATGCTATTACATTAGCAATGTGGAAAACACTGCCCTGTAGTGGCGGTAAGCCGTCACGTCGCGGGTAACACAATTGACATGCATTGTGGGAAATGTAGTTTTTGGTCAAAGTACGCTTTTTACCTATTTATTTTTGAATACTCAGACCTTTTTAAGCTCTCGTGGGCCACATTTGGCCCGCGGGCCTTGTGTTTGACACATGCTGTAAATGGTTGTTCAGTCACTAAATCTCAGCTCAGGTGAACACCTCGATTTAGTAACAACTTGTCTTGAACAAAGATTACGTGTTGCTTTATTCAGGTTGTAAAGGATTTAGCCTTTTATTGAAAGTTAAACGTTCTCTTAAACTTTTGTTTTACAACAATAACGTAGAGTTTATTTAAAAAGTAGGAGTCAGGTTGAGGTAATTTTTTTCTTTAAGGTATTTTTGCTACAATATACATTGTTTTTTGATATATAAAAAAAATATCAAAACTCTTAAAATGTGGAGTTTTACTAAACACTAGATATCTGTAACGTGTGCAGTCGGTTTATCTTTAAATCCTCTGGACTGGTGCCTCAATTTCCTGCCAAAAATCTTTTATCGCTCACTGTTTTCTCCCACACTAACCTTCAACTCTGGCCAGACAGAAGTTGTCTGTCTCAGCTGATCGCTCTTTGATTTGATTGTAAGTATTTGGGCCTAGAAGCTGAGATCTCCTGATCAACTCCAAAAAATGTCCCTTTCAGTGAAACATTCTCTAAAATATAAACAAGCCTTATAGTTTGGGATGCAGTGATTTATTTTTTTTGGAGACCAAATCCTGTTCAGATCATCTCCTTGGTATAGGTTAAACTGTTGTCTGATGCATCATCATGTAGATAATCAAAGCAATGGATTTAATAGGCTGGAAAAAATAGAGTGGTTACAAATCATAATTGGTGCTGATGGTTTCAGCCTTAATCTGTGCTGCTTGGCCAAAGCAGTCAAACCAGGTCAGCTCAAAATAGCACAGATTTGAAAACAGGTGGGTGTGTTGATGATGATCAGGAGAGTGTGTTACCAGTGGCACTTCATGTTTCTTTAATTGTTTAGACCAGTGCAGGTCTGTGGTGCCAGGCTGCACAAAAACAATAAAAACTCTGTTTACATTCTCTTGTATTTATTAAAAAAACATACTAAAAACAGCAATAAGTACACAATAAATACAGATGTGTTCTAACTTTTATGCATTTCATTGATTTTGTAACAAACCTCCTGTTCCTGCTGGTCATGGGAATCATCGTGTACCAAACTGCTGCACAATCATTTCTTAAATTCTTTATTTGCTGAAAGAGGGCAGTGTACTGATGAACATGTTGGATCAGCAAAATGAAAACATCATTTACACTCTTGCAGCCAAAGGTGATTTCTATTGTTTTTCCCCCTGCCAGATGGAACAGGGCACACGTACTAAAGACAACCTAAAAATCCAGTCCAGTTAACACTTCATGCACACGTAACATTCCAGACAGATAAAACATTTACCTCCAAATAAAATAGAAATGATGCAGAAACTGTTTTGTCAAAATCATGCAACAATTAAAGAAAATCGACTTACTGTACAAGTTTAGATGCATAAAATCCATTAATTCAAGAGATTTTCATAAATAAGTTTCTGCATTAAAATTTGAGAATACGCTCAGTGGATGGTAGGATGTTCCAAAGGTCACCAGTATAAAACACATTGGGAGACTGAGTTACAGAGCAGACCATGTAAAACCCAGTCACCTGCACAGATGAGACATCTAAGATTTCAGCTTTGGCCCAGACGAGTCAGATTAATATTTAATTGGGTTTATTCTAATAAAAACATTTCTACTCTTTACAGCTTTTAGCAGTCAATCTCAGTTGCAGCTCTGAGGTTTTGATATCTACAAATTAAACACGACGTTCCCTAACAATTTTATGAAAACTGTTTCTATTTTTTGTTCCTATAACTATGAAATTAAAAAGTAAATGCAATTTATTTAAAAAACAAACAAACTATACATGCACTGTGGTTTTAGCCAAAAGACATTGAAACTGCTGTTTTTTTCCATAAGCCTGTTACTCTTACAGCTGCATGTGATTGAAGCCACAAGCAGATGCTCTACAGATGATCACATCTTGCTGCTGTTTAGTGATTTGTTAGTTCTGTTCTTCTTGTAAAAGCTCACTACAGGTTGTTTGTTTAAGGACAGTGGGTTGGATTCAGGATTTGACCTTTCTTCACCCACTGCCAGGGAAACTATCGCTATAGGCTTAGGTTAGCCTTGAAGTGTTTTCATAACACGGCCTTACTTTCTCTGTGGAGTGGTCTCCATTAGCCTTTTCTCCTTGGAGCAACTCATGAAAACATCCTGGTTGCAAATCTCTCCACTGACTCACTAAGTTATTATTTTCTCCTGTCTGATCAGAGTTTGTGGGGGGGGGGGGGGGGGGGGG